>OMKR01000402.1:0-14445 GCA_900302355.1 Cyttopsis rosea
TGCACAATACACTAAATGTACCAATGGTGTTTTTATTCCAGATGTTTCATGTTTGCTATCAATGTGACATTGCCGAAATCACTGTCTCCCAACCATACTTCTGCCATGGCTCGCCTTCCGTTAGCCACTACAACCATCATCAGCGTATAACTGTGCTTATTATTATGTTCTACTGATAGTGTACTTGGTTACTACAGTAATGGTAGTTAATGGTGCTCAGTGTGACACTTGAGCTTGTTTTTTTTTATTATCAACTTGAAGGAACTGATGAATCGGGTACAGCCGTGCAATTTTGATCTTGCAACACATAAGAGCGAATTTCCATTATTTATTTCCACAAGTGGAATTTGATCAAATTTTATCACGGCGCGCGACACGCTGAACAGCCGTGATGTGATGGTGGATGTTTTGGTAAAACAGTAGCCGGAGTTGTGGCGCAACGGGGCAAGGTGCGCGGCGATGAGGTTCCAGTGCACCGGGTTCACCATCCTGGATTAACCTAGAGCTATCCTTAATTGCTATCCGGATTAATGTGCCGCCCGCTTTTCCAGTTTTTACTCGACGGTGTATTTTTCAGGTTAAATATTTACATGCATCAGATTTGACTTGAGAACTGATAAGGAGCCAAACCAATTATTTTTTTTGCATGAGTAGGCATGGCGTTGCACTCGTTAAACTGCATTTTATAGTCATGGTTCTCTTAAGGATCGGCTGTGAAGTTGTATTGGTTTGAACCACCTGCAGTTGCGCAACACGCTGCTTATCTGAAATGTAGGCATGTGCAAAAATATTTGGTGAAAATGCGACTCTTGGTGGGAACATGCTGGTAGTATATTAGTAATATGGAAGTTGTGTTTTTGTGAGTTTTAATGTGTTTTTGGGGATGATAATGTATAGAATGCAAGGGGAAAAAAACATACCGACATATTAAATTGTCAACCTAAGACGGTGTGTTTTTAAAGGGCAATATTGATGAGATTTCAGTTTTGAGTTCACGTGTATTTTTTTGCCAGTAGTAGTTATTTAGTAATGGCTGACAATCATGCCAATGGAGGTGCTACAAGGTGAATGATTAACCTCTAATATTGGCCTCTATACTCCTAGGACTTCCCTAACTAATCAATGGGTCGTTTGGTTCAGCACTCCAGTCCCATTGTCAATAATGGGAAATATCGATGGATACCAAGAACCGATGCCACTTTGGTGCCGGTTCCATCCTGATTGGACTGAACCGTAATACTGATCAGCTGGTGGACAGGTGCTTCTGCAATCTGTGTTTAATTGTCAAATGTACTTTAAATCACGATAACAAGTTGAAAGCATTTTGAAATTGCCTATCATGAAACGTTCCTAGCCGACCCCGACATAATTTAACTAAAGAATAACATGTTGCATGATAAACATCTAAAACAGCAGAGAGGCTTTACCAAAACCAACGATGCTTCAAGGAAGCATTGAATTAATTAAAGTCCACAGAATGAGGTTCTTCTTCTTTCCCCAAAACGGATTAGTAGAATAGCGGACATAGTCATTTCGGGAAGCTAACGCCTTGTTGCAGCCCCCTTGGATGTATTAGCCACCCTTCCAATCACCATAGCAACGACAAAATTAGACACGTGCAAGTGCAAGTCTGTCTTCACCTTAATGTACCTTAGTATTTCTTGCTGCTAATTCCAACTCCACAGCAAGGTCTTAATTCTGTTGCAGATCGCCATGTCAAAACCATCAATAAATTATTTGTTCAATCACATTAAGCCATTGATGGTTAACAACTGGATTGATTTAGTAGTGTAAAACATAAAATAACTCAGTGGTCACTTTTGTCTGTGAATCCTAACTATTACAGGGAAGCAATCTAGAAATACATAGTTTCAAAGTGGGTGAATTTAGCCTTTTATTGACAATATACTGCCAATATTTAGTATGTAGCTGCCTTGCAAAGTTTTGGTAGCTTACCAATATAATATATGAATATTGTCAGACGAATAGACCAGTCATAACTTTGTATTATTTGTGTGTGAGGCGCTACAATAACACTTTAGAGGCGAACTGAAACAGAAAGGACAACAAGGCCATCAAGGCTGACACTAACCCTTGTGTTCATCTGACAAGCATGTGAGGAGACTGAAATGTGAAGGTTCTTTCTTTCCCTCCCCCACTTGTCAAATCAAACTAGACCCATATGCTACAGCTTCACTATTTAAGTCCAAGAACTCTCTACTATGCCCTTCGCCATATTAAATAAAACAGTTTTTTCTATCGCTGACGTTCCTCGCATAATACCATTCCTTCGTTGTCCCAACCCTAGGCTATTTTTATGTTGTCTTTCTGTATTTGAATTGCTTTACCATCCTTTGCTTATTAAGCGATTTTGGCCTGGCTTGCTTCATAAGCTGTTTTGCAAATAACTAAAATGCTGCTGATGTTGAGGAAAACATTCATTGCTTGCTTGCTGACTTTTATTTCTCCTGTAACAAAATTTCCCTTTCTTTTTAACCTTCCAAGTGACATACCTGAGCTATTGAACTGACTGTTCACTAGAGTTGCACAGTAATCGTAACTGGTCAAACCATCATAACGTCCTACCCGCTGAGACGGTAGAAATGTGTCAACTGGTAGAGATTTGGCTACACCGTCTAGCAGTAGAACGAGATGAAACACGCTTATAGCTCATGTATGTCACAAATCAGTGTTGCTCGTAGCCACGCCTCAGAAACACATGGAAGGGGGGATGCTTGTAAATGCACAATGAGACGAGACTCGACCAACTCAAGATGAGAGGAAGACCTTGTGTTGGGCGGACGAAGTTAGTTCAAATAAGAAACGGAGCAGAAAATCGATGCAAATGATCAACACTGAAGGTGGAAATATGCAGATCCTCTTCTATCACTCAGAAATGAATTGCACTCTGACCCCCAATTCACACCAAGAACGCCACGTCAGCGTCACGTCAGCATCACGTTAGCGGCGTGTCAGCGCTTCAGATACGCTGCCATGTTAATCAATGTTGCAATTCACACCGGTGCCAATGTGTGGCTGCATGCCTCAAGGCTCCGAGACCCCTCGTGATTTTTTTTACGCCTCGGCTCTATTTTTCCAGTTTGCGCGCATAAACTGGAGCGTAAATTCCCATAGGGGTCCATTCAAAAGATGTATTTAGTGAAAATGTTTAATTACCAAGCCTGGTATGTATCAACTCCGGTGAACATGAAGGGGCGTGGTCTCCTTGCTGCTTGGAGTCAACTATGCGTGGGCTCTAGTCAAACTGACTTGTCAAGCAATAGATTTTTGCAGTAGAGAAATCTGTCAATCTGCCACCCCTGCCTTCTCCCTCTGACCCACGGAGAAGAACCGGCACCGCCTTCCTACTGTTAATGGCCAAAATGTGTACATATTGATTACTCATTCCAGCGATAAAACACGTTGTATTCAAGGCAAAAGCTGCTGTGTGAAATATAAACAATGAACGCTAAATTCACGAACTTATCCAACTACGGCGTGAATTGACGAATCGACAAACCGCGAGACGTGTGCGTGACGCGTGATGTGCTGCTTTTGGTGTGAATTGGGGCTTTTGGTGTAAAACAACGAGGCGGTACTTTAAAAGCCAAAGGATGCACGCAACCAATGTCCAATGGGGTGTTAAAGGTCCCATATTTCCACAATTTCATATTATTCCACAAAGTGTTCTAGATATCTTTTTAGATGTGTAGAAGACTTTCTTTTCCTCCAAGCTGAACAGCCGTGGGTGTTGCATTTAATCTTTTTACGTGCCATACTTTTTTTTGGTTGTCTGGCGGAGTGTGACAGGAGAGCCCCTCCCATTATTTGCTTGGTTTCTCACTAAGCAAGGTGCCATTCAAGATGGGCTTGTTATGTGTAATTAATGCAAATGACTGAATGAATGACGATGGCTGTGATCCAGAACCACCTTGGGCAAAGTCGCAGTTGCTTTTTTTTGTGTTAATTGGCTTTTTTTTCTTTTAAACAAGAGAATTTAGAAAAACTTGAATCAAATGATGGTGGATCTTTTCTAACAAAGTGGAATATCTCAGTCAATTTTTTTGCCAAGGCAAACTGACAGAGTGAGGGTGCTGGTCAAGTGGGCTTGGTCTAATTCTACATAAAAATATTGTGATAAAATGTTAATTGACATTGCACAGCCCTATATTAAGGCTGGTCTGGATGTTTAGCCTCAAACTGAGTTTTCTTTACTGCTACTGCAAAGCATTTTGGTTTCCCCCACGTGGGCTGTGCACGTGATCCTTGCGCAGTGCGTGCATCTCAACCACTGAGCACATATTCTCTGGCAGCCGTTCAGCTGGGCTCATTTCAGTACATATGGTATTGGCAGTCTTCCCTGATATGTCCTATGTACTCTCCACCCGTTCTTTATTTGAAGGCGTGTAATGGCAGAGTTTTAAGTAAAAGCCCTGAACGCCACTCCCCTGCTTCTCCCCCGTGCCAGGAGAGGAGCATGTGGTTCGTTAGACAGGTGTCTTGGCATGTCGTGGCAGAAAGTGTTTACGTTCCCAAAGTGCTGACGGTGCCTGAATGCACAGAAGATTATGGTGTGTTGCCAGCGAGAGGCAGGCAGTAGGGAGGAGCTGTCGCTGGAGAGATGGGAGAGGCGGCATATAGAGTGGGGGAGTGGAGGGTTAAGCTGGAGAACTGACACAGACCAGGTTTTATAACACGCAAGCATTTGCCTCTGCAGGCCTCGGTTTATACCAGTTGTTCCCCGGAAAAAGAATGCGGCTGGCAAGTCTTGATATTCATCCTAAATGCGGTCAAACCACACTGTTAGCCCACAACCCAGTCAGGATTTAAAATTGATCATTTATTAAACCTTTAATACAACTTACTGTAAGTTAGAATTTCTGACCCAAGTTTAGACTAAAATGGAATGCATAGACTGTCGGTAGTCATAGCTTTTCCCTGGAAGTGACATAACATCACCCGATGATGCATTTTGAGAAGGTAAAAAGGAGGTTCTCTGTTCAGCAGGCAGATGTAGAGTAGACCAGAACACATGTATGTGTATGTAAATGCATTGCCAGGCAGAACCTGATTTTCCTCTTCCCAGACAGTTCTCTCTTATGCGAAACATACAGCAAGCACCAATAATTTCTGTGTCCGTCAGTAAAGTTAAAAGCGAAGGGATCTCTACAGTAAAAGTGGATGTGATTGACTTTTTTATATATATTGTTGTTTTTTGTTTTCAAACACGATTAGAAGAGACGTGGTTGCATGTATTTTCAGATATTAAACGCCACATCTAAGACTTAGGTTGCGTCTCACCTTTCGCTTTATTGCACTTTATTTAGCTCACCCCATGACCTTAAGAAAATAGAAATCAAACATTAAACATGGCTCTAAATTTTGCACTTTTCTCATCAAATCACTTAGTTGACAGCTAACTTTTCTAAGAATGTTTAAGATCTAGATCTTAATCTACACTGAAAACCACCTGCATTAAGATATATATGTTACATGGGATATCTGCTAATTTAAAGAATAAAAAGAACCCGTTGAGAAAGTTCAACAGAAGATATATATTTATTCTTATCTTTTATACTTAATTATCAGAGATTTCCAAATGCACTTTTCAGTCAAATGATTTCAATCTGAAATTAAAAAAAATGTTATTTTGTCTGAAAATTAGAGCATTATTTTGCGATAAGTGTGCTTGCTTTTCATCAAGTCGGATTCTCCACAAAGTTGGACATGGCATATACCTCATATATAGGAGATATTACTTTCTCGCTATCTTGTAATAGCATCTTGCAATAGCTGTTGAACAACCATGATTATTACTTCCTTATTCATACAAGTCACATTGAGATCTCTGTGTGAACAGGGGACCTATTCAGTTTTACTTTCTCTCACTCTTCTCTTCAATACCGATGAGAGAGTTGAGTTAGCTTTCTGAGACAAGAGATAATGGAGTTTGAAATGCTGCCATTTTTGACCATTGGCCGCCAAAGTGAGCGAAAATCCAAAGCTAGTTGTGGTGGCTTCAAGTGAGTCGTAAAATTATCTTATTATTTTTGGTTTGTTTGTTTTTTTCCCTGCAACGCCTGATGGCAGCTGGCACTACGTAAATTAGGAATTAAATCATTCATCGATGGACCGCTACCCACAGTTGACGAGGCCTGAATACGTTAATCCACAATTTAAAGGGCCTGAACTACATTGAAAACTTTAATCTGTTTTGGGGACACATCTTCTCAGAGCAGATGGCCTTCATCCAAACAAATCTGGAATTAAACTTCTAATTGACTTCTAACTTCTAATCTCCCTTACTCCCTTCATCAAACCTTCTATCCCCCTGCCCTCACGCCTCGATTCCCTCCCCCACTCCCTCTTAGCCAGCACCCAGGCCACGCCACCGCAACAACCTCGCCTCCCCATCCATTCCCCTGCTCCGTTTCTCCTTGGGGCCACGCCATGATGTCTGCACCCACCTTGACCTTCACCCATGCTGGTGGCGCCGAGTACAGTCTGTCTCACCAGCATTGCTGATATCAACGCCAGAGAAGATAACTACTGAGGTCCTCAGGGTCCCCCAGGCTATGTCTTTCTGGCCCTTGACCACCAAATGTCTTTACATTAACCCTCTGAACACTAAGCTGTTTCTGAGCATTTTTCACTACCTTTAACATTTTAGCTCATATTGGACTCATTTTTGACAGTAGTGTCTTTTATTTAAAGTCTTCTATATCTCTGAATTCAGCATAACTGATAAAATCCACAAAAACATCTATTGAATTTAAGTTTTTTTTATTCAAATTCCACACATAAATGAATAAGGTTTTTGACAACACAAACATGTACCCACAGGTCTTGTAAACATATATACATCTTCCCAACACATGGTTATTTTCAGGCATTGTCCATGGGCGTTTTTACAGCCACCTCTGAAGGCTATTGTGGTCCCTGGGTGAATGGGTGTTGAGCTTGAGATGGGTGGACTTGATATAGACGTGCTGAGCTGGAGACCAGAATTCTTTTTTTTGTTATCAAATCTGATATCTATTCCATGTCAACCAGAACCTGCCATAAGGCCTTGTCCCAAAAACAGCGCCTGTCACTTTATTGAGGAAACCACTCTTAATTAATACTATCATTGTTACTTATAAACTTGATTTTATCTTTCTAACTGAAACTTGATTTAATATCATTTCAAGTGTGAAGTGCTGTGTAATGCATTCAGTCTTTTTGGCACATGATTCTAGATTAGACCTAGTAGGCCTGTCTCTATTTGCAAGTTTGAAACTATTTATACCATCCTTTGGGGTGGGGGGGGGCATTCAGATTCTTTGGACAGCAAAAGACTCCAAGTCCAAGACTTATCATGCAGTTATTACTTGGCAATCCGTCTTAACCGTGCTTCATCCCATGAGGCATTTTGGTAAAGCTTGTAGTGTATGTCGAGCACATGATGAAAGCACAAATATATGACAGGGTAGCACACATGCTCTGCTCTCACTTTTGGTAATAATATCACTTTGAAGTTATACCTGTGGGAGTGGGTGGTGTCATTTTGCATTCTAATGTCTTTCTTTTTGCTTTCTTGCTTTCTCTTCCAACCAGGCTGTCGACATAGTGGAGAGATACATCCAAGACATGGACGACGGCGGAAGCTACATAGAGTTTGACGTGCCAGAGTTCAGCAACACCGTTCTCAGCCAGCTCAATGAGCTGCGGCTGCAGGGGAAGCTGTGCGATATTATCGTCCACATCCAGGGCCAGCCATTTAGAGCGCACAAGGCGGTGCTGGCGGCCAGTTCGCCTTTCTTCCGCGACCACACGGCCCTCAGCACCATGAGCGGCCTCTCCATCTCGGTTATCAAAAGCCCCGAGGTGTTTGAGCAGCTCCTGGCCTTCTGTTACACGGGCCACATGTCCCTGCAGCTCAAGGATGTCATCAGCTTCCTCACCGCTGCCAGCTTCTTGCAGATGCAGGCCATCATCGACAAGTGCACGCAAATCCTGGAGAGCATCCACTCCAAGATCAGTCTCCCCATCGGTGTCGGCAGCCCAGAGAAAGAAAGCTCTCAGGCCAGCCACAACGGGGTCGATGACAACCATCTCTTTGTCAACCCAATCCAGATCTCCCCCCCTTACTACTCCCGGCCCAGCCAGGCGGGCCAAGCGGAGGCCCGCACCGAGCTCCTCGGGAAGGGCTCGGCCAGGGTCAGGCAGCAGCAGGAGGAGGGCCAGTCCGACCGTGGCAGCAGTGATGGCGTGTCAGAGCAGGACGCCCCCATAGAAGGAGAAATGGAGCAGGTGGAGCTGATTGGCAAGGACGGGCAGGTGACTGATGTTCATGTGAAGGTAGAGAAGACCGACAGGCCCACGTACTCAGACAGCTCTTCCGCTGGTGATGATGGCTACCACACAGAGATGGTGGATGGTGAGCAGGTGTTGGCCGTCAGCGTGGGCTCCTATGGGCCCGTCATCCAGTCTGCTGGCTACACTTACTCAGGGCTGTCCTCACCTTGCTTCGTCAGCCTCAGCAGCTCCAGTCCCTCCCGCTCCATATTGAGCGGCTTTAGAGGCGGGCGGGCCAGGGCCAAGCGTCCCATGGCCATTCCAGCTGGGGTGCTGAGTCACGCCAAACCGGGCTCGGATGACGGCACACCAGTCTTGGGGCCCGCTAGTTTGGAGAACGATGTCCGAGAACGGAGCCTGCGGAGCCAGTGGTACCCATACAATGAGAGACTCATCTGCATCTACTGTGGGAAGACCTTCAATCAGAAAGGCAGCCTGGACCGCCACATGCGCCTGCACATGGGAATCACCCCCTTCGTTTGCAAGTTCTGCGGCAAGAAGTACACAAGGAAAGACCAGCTGGAGTACCACATCCGCGGCCACACAGACAACAAGCCCTTCCACTGCCAGATCTGTGGCAAATGCTTCCCCTTCCAGGGCACCCTCAACCAGCACCTGAGGAAGAAGCACATGGGAGCATCGGAGGGCAGCAATCACATGGACTCTCCGGAGAGGACGGAGGGGAACTCGGGTCAGAAGGACCCAGAGGATACCTCAGAGGGCATGGCCTTCGAGGGCCAGTACGCAGAGGAGGCACCAGCCGATGACGTAGAGGAGCGCTCCAAGTGCAGCCCCGAAGAGGCTCCAGCATCCAGATGTGATTTTTAGGTCGCGCTTTGGGTTATTGGAGCTTTAAGAAATGTTTTATTTCAATTAGAACCTGAAAGGTTTTATTTTATTTTATTTTTTCATTTTTGAATCCGCTCCCTCAAATTTAGACATATCCTGCATAGAGGGTTTATGTCCATTTTGTGAAAGTCTGTTATTGAATGCAAAGAGCAAATGGGTGCTTTTTAGAAAATGATTATTTCAAAGGAAAGGGATTAACAATTTACTATTTTTTAAGGAGGTCCCAATAATCAAGGCCCCTTGCTTGTTTTCTCTTTTTTAATCTTTCCATGTTTTCTAAAAACATAATTACAGAGTTATATAGGCATGTTGCAATAATTGATAATGTGAAAGCTCTGGTAAGATGCTTGTCATATCACCTTTTTACCTGACCTGTTTTTGCACATGTGGCCCACAGGGGGTCAATTACTCACAAGGAATGATTTTTCTGCCAGTGCAAAGCTTCTTGTGACATATCCGTTCAATACCTCATTTTGCAACTACATACTCATAACAGTGTTTTATGAAACTCCACCGGGTTCTACCTCATAGCCAAGAACCTACTCGGAACAGAAGTGTTCAACGTTCAAAATCCGTTGTTTTTTTTTTTTGTTTGTTTTGTTGAGGTTGTTTATATTCCATCGCCAAACCCTTGGAAAGAGCAGTCTCTAAACACAAAGCCTTGATACTTAAAGTGAAATATTCCTTGCTGATTGTATGGCTTAAAGATTAAGTCCTTGTCAAATGTTTCATGGTCAGCCAGGTTAAACTGTTGACAAAGAAGGTGCTAAGTTAAGAGTGCATTAGAATCGTTTGCTTACTTTGTATTCGGTAAATGCAAAGAATGGGTCTCATCCATTAATGTGCGCGTAGAGATTATCGTACCTTGAAAAGGTTTCCACGCAGAACTACAGCCGAATTCAAGACATGCATACTACGCATTTTATCTTACCTCTGTGTGTGTAAATCATCCACGACCATACCTGCAATTTCTAATTGGCATTTTTCACACCCGAGTTGACTCCATCGAAAGCCCTGTGCCCGCGCTTTCTCCACATGGCACAGGCAGCCGTATCCTTCAGCAAAGCTACGTATGCTGTTTTCACAAGCACTTGAAGGGCAGGAAGCCGTCTTTAAAAAGCCTACATTGGACTGTGTTGGTGGACCGCTAATTAGCCTATTGCATAGGGAATAACAATGGTAGCCTAATTGATGGGGCTTCCACTTAGTCACCCATCTATTCTGCCAGATTAACGGATACGACGGCCCCTCTACAGATTTGAGCTAACAATTAGGTCAATGGTGTTCCAAATTAACAGAACTTTAAATGTAATTGTTCCTACTTCTAATTAGTTTGATTTGTAGGCCTAAAGCTTTTTGTAATGCCTTAGAACACCATATAAAAGCAGCGGGTTTGGACATGCAATTGCTAAGGCCACCTTGTGATGTTTGCGTTGTGGTCTGAGGCGGTTCTGAATTTGTTTGTATAGAAAGAACAAATTACACCAATAATTTATCTAAGAATCCCAGTGTTTTTGGGGAAAAGCTTAACTTGGATGGCTTAATAAGTGGATTTGTGTCGTAGGCACTGTTAGTGAATGAGACCCAGTAAGAGTAAAGGAATGGCCCTGTATACACGGCTTCTGCTGCCTCTTCCCCAGTTCTGGCTTATTTTTGCAGAACACATTTTTTTTTCTTCATATCACTGCTAAGGGTCGTTTGGCCAAGGCGCAGGTTTTCGTTTGATGCTATTATCCATGGGATGGATCAATAATCCTACAGTACGGCGACGTTCCGTATTCCGATGGCAGTTTTATACAGAACTACTTCACCTTTATGTACAAGTGTTGTTTTTGGGGTGGGGAAACCCTGCAGATTAATACTTAGTACATCCAGATTCAAAAAGTCCTCTTCATGATCTCAGCACAGCAGGAACAGCTATGGATCTATTGATACAAGTGATTATCATAGACTACTTTGAGTAATATGCAAACGGTAAGAACAAAGGAATCTCAGCCATCTTGACATGGTATATATTTACTTCTAACAGGAGCTCTTGTTTTTCCCTCTGGCTTGTCCTACGATGTTTTTATTTTTATTTTCGGGTGATTGATCTGTGATCTTTGTTCTCCACTTTGGAGAGGGTGACACTGACTTAAAACTTGCTTTCCTCATTTATCAATCTAATGTTATGCTTTTGGTTTAGATGTGGTATAGATTTTAAGGCTCAAAGTCAAATCATTTTTTTGTTTTTGTTTCTATATTGGTAGCTGGTGATCCAAAGTATCTGTGCACTTTGTGGGGCTAGGTGGCGGCGGCGTGGGTGCTGATCAAGTGAAAATGGCGCTTATCTCATATCAGCGATGCAGTAACACCGGCTAGTGTTCTGGGAAGGGAAAATTCACCAACATGCAACAAGCCTGCTTGACAACCTTACTGGTTCTCTAATGTGAGAAGTCACAACTGCTTGACGTGAGATGAAATCAGATTATACAGTTACACAAAGGCCATTGGCTACTAAACATTCGATTAAGATCTAATTTTGCCTGTATTGTTTGAACTTGAGGGGCGGGGGGAGTTGGTCACTGACTCGTTTATAGAAGTCTTGTCTTTGTTTCTATTGTGCTTTAAAATAACCTACAATCATAGCAAATGCATAGTAACGGACGATGACAGCATTTCCCTTTCTCCTTTTGTGCTTTGCCATCCAGTTGTTAAAATGCCTTTTGCAAAGAGCACCTGTGCCATACGTCTTTTTGTCCCGTCCAGTGCTTATCCTGTGTTTCGTGTGTCATATCACTTTATCAAGGCGGACATCTTGTATTTCTTAATATAGTTTTGACAATTTGCAGCGGATAATTGGACATTTTGTCTTTATTATGTCATGTCACCAGTGCATTGTTGTTGTTTTGCCCTCCCCCCCTCATTGAAATGCTCTCATGACCTCGGTTCGACATTTTAGGACACTGTTAAGGTACCCTGGTGTTGAGGGGATGTTCGTTCTAGAATTGGTATGCTCTTCTTTGGTGTACGAATCGCTTTGTAAAACCTAATTTGTAAAACTACCACCAAGAGTCACTGACTCTACACATTACCTTCCCTTGAGTGTTGGCTTCCACAAGTCTGTTTCTGTCAGTCGGCTGCCGCACCGGGTGGCTCTGACAGTAGATCTGACGTCACAAAGGTGAATTGTCTGTGCATGTGGGGGAAATTCAGAACCTCTCGCAATATGTTGATCGTGCATCGACAATAATAGGTACAACCTGCAAAAACATTGTGCCAAGAGTTTGCACCAAAGACTTAATCTAATGGGTGAATTTGAAAAGTGTTATTAATTAGTATTAATTATTTCAATTATATTGCATAGCAAAAATGACTATCTTGACAAATGGGTCATAATTAAATATAGGCCTTTTTTCCCCTTTTCTGGTCCCAGCTATTCCCAAGGAATGTACTTTCCCTGCTTTAAAACAGTTGCTTGTCTTGAATATGAACAAGTTGCTAAGAATGCATTAAGCAATTATTTTAGGTAAGATAGTTATTTAAGCCATAATAAAGCTGATTATATTCTGATTTGTGCAATAGGTATTATAATTGTTTAAGGCCAATGTATACAAAAATAATTCTTCACAAAAAGTGGCATCTTAAACTTAGTGCCTTGCCACAAGCTTTATGTGTTAGACCCTGGCACTTAGACTCCTGTGCCTCGTGGCTATTTAAATTAATAGAATAGAGAGATAAGAATCAAATATGTCTATCGTGCTCCTTCTAAAGTGGTTGTCCATTTCAAACCCCCATCACCTCCCACTATGGATGGACAGCTCATTTATTTCAAGCTAAAGCATTTAATCACAATCAAATGAGACGGTCTGATAAGCATTGCCCCATTTATATAGACTGTTTTTCTATTGAAACTTTCCTGTCTAAGCACTGAGGACAATCTAAACAATTTTCTTTAGTATCGGCTTTTAAATAATGAAACGAGTGCGAGATGTGATTGGACATCGAGCCAAAGACCAGCCGCTTGAGTAATTACTCTTAACGCAAAAATGTACAGAGCAATGAAACAAAATGCCAAGCTTGCCCCTTTGAACTGTGGCTGATTTGCACATTGCTCACCCACCTAATAGTATGAAAAAAAAAAAAAAAAAATAGAATCCCAATGGATGCTTTTGTAACAAAATAAAGTTCTCTTGTATTTGTGTAATCAGGTATGCACTTATCGTCGATAAAACAATTCAATCAGAGATGACTAATCTTGTAGGACTTGTCTATTATGTCCAGGTTCACTTAAATTCAATAGGAAACTTTTCCTCCTTAAAATGGTGCTTCTAGACTAGTCAGGTTATTTATGAATTCTGTCTTTTTTTTTTTGTTTTTTTCTCGTCAAATTGGTCCGCATCCAATCCACATATTTTAGGTTAGTCCAGAGGTCATTTTGTCCATTTTTTTTCTTCTCGACTGTAGTTGCTTTTGATCACAGCGCTCCCCTGCAGTACCACCCGACCGTGACATACTGACTCTTTGTTCCAAACGTTGGAGAGAGGAGGCGTGTTAACGGGCCATAAGTAATCAAAAAAACAAAAAGTGTTTACAGGGAAAGGCTGTCGGACTTCTTTGCAGCTCGTCCTGTTCTCTTTTCTAATAGACTCACTTCAGGTAGTTTACGAACACTGATACAGGCTGAGAAAAGGAAAAATCGTAAGTCTTCCATAGCTTTTCTGTCGGTTTCTGTCCACTGTGTATTATACAAAAAGCAATAACCTTTTTAAACGCGTTTTCGACGGGATCATCGAGCCTCTTGAAATCTTGGCCTGTCGTGTATCTTACAAATCGAATGTCAGGGAGCTGTTGATTGAAGTAGGACCAGGGCGATTTGACTTTTTATTTTAAATTTTAATTTCAAAAAAAATTTTGGACAGGTTGACATCCTCCTAAGAAATGTGGGAAAAAAAAGAAAAGAAAACCGATTTGCTTGCTGGGTATTCCAGTTAAGCATCCAACTCCTTTTGACTGTCAGTGAACTGCAACACTAACTTATGTGGTTCGGTCATCAACTCAAACGCCGCCGGTCCGAGTTGGACGTCCCGACTGTTTATTTTTTTTATTTTTATTTTTTTTATTTTTTTTTTAATATAGAAAGGGATTTAGGGGCTGTAAAGCCACTGTTAGGGAGTGACCGCCCATTTTCACGTTAAGCTTCAACGGTCTCCCTGACTCCCCCCTCTGGCTCTGAGACGACAGATTTGAGTTGGTCAGGATCGAAAGGGAAGCGGCTCG
>OMKR01000405.1:0-14713 GCA_900302355.1 Cyttopsis rosea
AAATTAAAGCAATGAATAAATAAACATGAAAAATAACACTAAAGACATCTTTCTTTAAAACGTTCTTCCTGTATGTTCATGCCGCATGTATTTATTTTTCAATCTGTACTAGTCATTATTTTTATGTTGGATAATGGATTCATGTAATTTCTTCTCATATCCATTCATTTTTTGACAAAAGTCTTAAATAAAAAACACAATGGCCGCCTGCTCTTGCTAACAGACCATTTATTTACCACCCATCAATTTTTTTAAATAACTAACACATGTTGTCCATTGTCACTTTTGGCATTTCATATTGGGAAATGAGGCATCACGAAATTCACTGTGAATAACTTAAGTGAGTTATTCAATGGAGCTCGGTTTTTGATAGTTACTATTCAAACCCATTCCCGTTTGCCTTCATTGTATGAAACTGTGGCTTTTTAAAAAGCAGGTCATTGATTCCTGCCCTGCAGACAGCAAGGCATTCATAGATTAACATGGAGAGAGAGAGAGAGAGAGAAAGAGAGAGAGAGTAAATTATAGCAAGAAAGCATGAGGGAGTTAATAATGCCTTATCTCACTGTGTGGCAGCCGCTGTTCCTGTTGAAATATGGATGAAGATTTGCAGCCATGAATATGCTAAATCTTCAAGGCCTTCCGTGTAAAAGTCCTGTTAATAGCGGCCTATTGGAAAAGCCACATGACTCTTTATCAGTCGGACAATTGATTGGAATTTCCAAGTAATACATTACTCCTTAAAAACAAAATATCAAGAGAGCAGGAACATGTAAAAATATCTACCACACAATAACTTTGTGGTTGAAAAGAATGGATTTAATTGGCTTACTGACACGTTTACACCGGTTCATCAGGGTATATAGATCCATATTTATGATTTGAAATGTGTATATATGCATATGTCACAAAAAAAGGTTAAATGTATTTCAACGTTATCTGTTTCATATTTTCTTATACACTTCCCCTTCATTTCCCAGGTTAGTCTCTGATTTGCTAGTTCTGATTTGGCATGTTGTGCGTTGAATAAGACATGTCTTTAAATAATATAAGTTAATTATGATAATTATGAAATATTTTTAGAATTCATATATTTTTAGGATAGAAAAAATGTATTATTTGTTGTAATTTTCATTGTTATTAAGTCAAATTGTATTATGTAAGGTGTTTCTAAGGAAAACAGCAGTTGTTAGCGGAGCTGGTACATTATACAGAACTATTCAGTTTTGGAAATAGGAAGGCAATGTGACAGTATTGATTCATTGATCACCAATTGATTTTCTTCTTACACTAACTGGGTCCTAAGTGACTGAATTCAGACATTAATATCTTTGTATTTCTTAAATGATTATTTCCTGGTGTAGATTAAAGTATTACCACTACTTGGGCTTAATTTCATTTGCTGACATCTCTTATCCAGTTCTAATGTACTGTTTCTCTCTCTCTCTCTCTCTCTCTCTCTCTCTTTCTCTCTCTCTCTCTCTCTCACTCTATCCCTCTCTCTATATCTCTTGCTCTCTCCTGCCACCTGTAGGACACAAAGAACAACAGTAGCCACGATCTGTCGCGCAGCCCACAGAGCCTCAGCGACACGGGCTACTCCTCGGACGGCATCTCCAGCTCCCACAGCGAGATCACTGGCCTCATCCAGGAGGAGGAGATGAAGCTGAGTGAGAGGGGAATCAGCGGGCGTGGCTCCCCGCCCAGCCCCTCCGAAATCACCAAGCTGGAGAGCTCCATGAGGCCGCTGCTGGAAAAGAGCCTCTCTGAGGAGAAGGTGGAGCGCCGAGGGAGGAGGCACAGGGACAGGGATCTGGATGACCGAGGTAAACAGAGGCCGCGCTCCCTGTCCATCACCCCAGAGGCCTACGACTCTGACGAAGAGCTGGAGGACATCCTGGAGGAGGAGGAGGATGGTGGGGACTGGGAGGCCAAGCGGAAAGATACAAAGGAGGAGAAGAAGGAGAAGAAGAAGAAGAGCGAGAAAGAGGAGAAGGAGCCTGCCGAGATGACAGATGAGGAGTTCATGAGGAGGCAGATCATGGAGATGAGTGCCGACGAGGAGAACGAGGACGAGGAGGACGAGGAGGACGAGGAGGATGACGAGGAGGAGGACGAAGGTTATGGCTACCAGAAGCCTAAGAAGAGCCACCACAAACACCTCATCTCCGACTCAGTGAAGGAGAAGAGACGCCTCCAACACCACTCCAGCAGCTTTGAGGAGGAAACTAAGAGCTCCACTGACATCTACAAAGGCTCAGCTGAGGAGGGTGAGGAGGATGTGATGGCCTCCCAAGGGGGCCTGAGGCGTTTCAAAACCATCGAACTTAACAACACCAACAGCTACAGCAGAGACATGGAGCTAGCCAATGAGAATGACCTCAGCCTCGACCGGGAACCGGAGCTAGAGATGGAGAGCCTGACCGGGTCGCCAGAGGAGCGCTCCAGGGGTGACTACTCTTCCACCCTTCCACCCACCTCCTCATCCTATGGCTCAGGACAGTCTCCCACCTCCATCTCCTCCATGGAGGAGGACAGTGACAGCAGCCCCAGCAGGAGGCAGAGGCTGGAGGAGGCCAAGCAGCAGAGGAAGGCACGCCACCGCTCGCATGGCCCGCTCCTCCCCACCATTGAGGACTCCTCAGAGGAGGATGAACTGAGGGAAGAAGAGGAGCTGCTGCGAGAGCAGGAGAAGATGAGGGAGGTGGAACAGCAGAGGATACGCAGCACTGCACGCAAGACTAAACGTGATAAAGAGGAGCTGAGGGCCCAGAGGCGCAGGGAGAGGTCCAAGACACCCCCCAGCAACCTCTCACCGATCGAAGATGCCTCCCCTACAGAAGAGCTAAGACAAGCTGCAGAGATGGAGGAGCTCCATCGCTCCTCTGCTTCTGAATACTCCCCTCAGAGTCTTGACTCCGAGGCCGAGGGGTACGAGTCCAAACTCTACAAGTCAGGCAGTGAGTACAACCTGCCTACCTTTATGTCTCTCTACTCACCTATTGAGAAGTCGTCAACCACAACAACCACCACAGCACCGTCTTCTACTTCCAAGCCACTGAAGAGCGCTGAGGAGGTCTATGAGGAGATGATGAGGAAGGCAGAGATGCTCCAGAAACAACAGAAACAGCAGCAGCAACAGCAGCAACACGGTCGGCACGGACAGTATTATGAGGAGGATGTAAATGGAGATGGATATGAGGATGAGTATGAATACGAGCCAGACCCAACCGGGTACAATAATGAGGCAGCAGAAACCGAGACCGATATTTACGAGGAGATCCGTCAGACCTCTCAAAACATCACCAAGATGCAACAGGCAACCGATGAGCAAGTGGAGATTGAAATTGAGAGCTCCTACCCTGAGAAACAACTCCTGGACACAGGCTCGGCCTTTGCCAAGCTGCTAGAGCAGAGCAATGCCCTCCTGACTCCAGGAACCAGCCCCACCCAGGTCTCTGCTCCTGTCTCTTTTGCTGAGACTGGAGGACGAATACCCGATGTGCGAGTGACGCAGCACTTTTCAGCCAAAGACATCCACAAAGACAGGATCAAGAGTCAGACAGGAAAGAACGGTATCACTCCAGCAGTGGCTGCTACCACCATAGCAGCATATGGAATTTATGCCAGAGATGCCGTGACCATTTCCCAGACTAGTACAAGCCACACTATGACGTCTACCCAGTCTGGTATATATGGCAGGCATACAGGAGGCCCTGCCACATCCACGACAACAGTCTCCAGTGTATGCAGCAAGATAGCAGAGATCACTCAGGCCTATAGCCAGAGGGAGGTGATCACCAGAAGGGTAGGGGAGACCAGAGGTGTCCAAGTGCGAGAAGGCTCAACATCTTCCACAGAAAGGATCATTGAGCCTCGCTCTCCTAAGTATACTACTTATTACAGGAGCACCAGTCCTCCACTTTCTCCATCACCACCACCACAGAGCCCAACCCGCTCGCCTTCCAGAAGGGCCACAGCTGAGTTCTCCACCCAGACTTTTGGCTCTGGAGCAGGAATACAGTCGGCCAGTTCAGGACCTTCATCTCCAGTGATGGCTCAGGGGACCCAGACACATCGGGCTGTTTCTCCACGGCTCTACCGTCAGCAGTCCTCCCAGGATGCTCCATATTCCCCACCATCAAGCCCAGCTAGGCCAGTAACAGTCAACACTGCCACCTCCCCTCTGTCCTCGCCTACGCAATTCAGCCGTCAATCAACATTTGACTCATACTCCCCAGTTGCAAGCCCTCCGGACACTCCTCCTTACCAGCATTCTCCCACACGCAGTTTCTACCGAACACAGAGGGTGGAGAAAGTGAATGTGGGGACCAGTATGGTCACCACTGCCAGCACATACAGCAGAGGGTCCATGTCTATGGACAACATCTCTCTCTGCCGTATTTCCACTGTCCCCGGTACCTCTAGGGTAGAGCAGGGACAGATGATCCATGGAGGGAGTGTAGTGGACCTCAGAACAGCAACCAAACCAGCCCCAGTTATTATGACCGACCAGGGAATGGATCTCACCTCATTGGCCACTGAAAGCAGGAAATACCATGGCGGATCAGAGGGAAGCAGACACTCTACGATTGTCCAACCTCTGATTATGAACCTGAACACTCAGGAGATCACCACACCCACCACTGTGAGTGTGACTGTGGCAGCCTCAATGTTTATGAGCCAGCCCAAACAGCCCACCATCTATGGGGATCCTCTACAGAACCGCATGGACCTGGGTCAGGGAATGGGCTCAGCTGTGTGTCTGTCTCAAAACAAACCACCCACAACTGACCCTTCGATACCAAAAATTGATGCTAAACTAGAAGACTTGAGTATTCAGCAGCAGGAGCTACAAAGACAACAGGAGAAGCTGCAGAAGCAACAGGAGATGCTGGAGCAACAGTTGCAACAGCATCATCAGATGCAGCATCATCAGCAGCAGGCATCTGCTTTGGTCAGATACAACCTCACGGGCCAAATCTCCCCATTATTGAAGAAAGACCTACTTGTCAGCCAGACCAGCAATGCCTCAGCTGTGGTCAGTACTATATCCCCACCCCTCAACTCTGAGTTGTACACTACCGGTCCAATTGAGCTGAAAGGGAAGCCAACTCCCCCTGGTGTGATGAATCTCACTGGGAGCAATACACCCCATAGCGTGGTGGTCCAGATAGATGGCGGGCCAGGCCAAGGTGGGGCAGTGACCCAACTTTTGAAGGTGGAGGAAGGACAAGATGCAATGGATCTGGCAGGAGGCCAGATCAAACCAGACAACCAACCCGCCTGCTGTGATGTTGTGTATCATCTTCCCTTTGGTGGGACCTGTGTAGGTGGGCCTGAGAAAGAGGGCATAAGACCTCCTTCTGCCCCACCACTGAACTATGAGTCTGACCCTGAAAGACAATCCAGGGGGTACAATGAGTATCCTATGGATAACCGCAAGGCCTATACCCTGCCTTTCCCTGGCAGGCTTCAGCCTTCAATGTCTGACACTAACCTAGCCGAAGTCGGGCTGCAGTCATACCATTCTAAACTGGACCCACAGCTCCAAGCCTCTGGGGAACTTGCCATGGATCTAACTGCCATTAAGCAGGCCTATGAGGGTGGGTATATGGGCATGCAGTATGGCTCCTATACAGATTTACGACACGGAGGGGACATTGCAGCTCAGAGCATACCAATAAGGAGATTTAATTCCCTATCCAATATTAGTTCGGATTATGGCTACTCAGCTCGGGACATTGCTAACTTCCAGGAGTCCAACTTGGCTCAGTATAGTGCCACTACAGCCAGGGAGATCAGCCGAATGTGTGCAGCACTAAACTCCATGGACCGGTATGGAAGCAACCCAGATTTAATGCAGTTTGGCAGTTTGGGAAGGGGAACTGGGCCTGGGACCTCAAGACTGGCCGCAAGTTTAGGAATTAGACCAAACCTCCTCTTTGGACCAGATGGGAAGCCAATCTCCCACAGCCAAGCTCTAACCAACCTCATCAATGCCAGGCAGGCCAGCCTTAGAGCTATGTACCCTGCAGCCATGAGGTCCTCTGATGGAATGATCTACTCCACCATTAACACACCTATTGCCTCTACACTTCCCATCACAACCCAGCCTGCCTCAGTGCTTCGTCCACTCCTGAGAGGGGTATACAGACCATACCCATCTGCTAACATGACACCCGTACCACTATCCAGTCTCACCAGGCTACCGATGAACCCCAGAATGCCCTTATCAGGGCAAACTTCATTTCGTTACCCAGCGCCAAGCCTTTTCCAGGGGGCACCTGCTACCACAACTGTGGCAGCAACATCTTCTGCACCAATAAGTGCACCTGTGTCTGTCTCAATCCCAGTGACTACCACTGCAGTCCAGGATGCCCCTGTCTACCTGGGCAAAGGTGCCACCATGATCTCTTCATCCACAGCAGGACTCTCGGCCCCTGGTGTAGTTGTCATACCAACAGAGCCTCAGCAGCAGCCAATCAACCTGTCCCAGTCGCAGTGGCAGGAACAAGTGTCAAGCACTCAGCAGCATCAAGCTCAGCCTCCACCAGCAGCACACGCCTACCCAACCCCCACGGCTGCACACACACAGGGCTACGGCCAGCCCCCTGTTGGTCCTTCAGCCCCCTCCAGTGGCATCCCCATCCCAGGAGGCCTTCCTCCCTTTCCGCCCCCAGGAGCCATCCACAAGGAAGGGGAAACTGAAGAGGAGCGTCTTCATCGTCAGCAGGAACAGCTGCTGCAGATGGAGAGGGAGCGTGTGGAGCTGGAGAAGCTGCGGCAGCTGCGCCTCCAGGAGGAGCTGGAGAGGGAGAAGATGGAGCTGAAACTCCACCGGGAGAAGGAGCAGATGCTGGTGCAGAGAGAGTTACAGGAGCTGCAGAGCATCAAGGAACAGGTAGAGGGCGCTGTGTGGGAAGAGGCGGCACGGAGGCATTAGCTCTCTGGTTTGCTGTGTTGTGCCGGTTGTTTGTTTTGAAGTGGTTGTTCGTTGTTGTCTTGTCCTGTGGTTTTGTGTGCTAGTGGTGGTGTTATTGTGCTGGTTGTGGTGATTGATATTTTGATTTTCATTACATTTTTCATGGTGTTTTCTGTTGTTGTGCATTGTGAAAGTGTATCAAGTATTATTCCAAAGAATTTGCAGAAATGCTATATTAGTATGCATGTTTGTTTTATTTGTAATGCATAAACATTTTAACAATGTTGTGAACTTGTATTTCTGCCCAGGCTGGACTCATTCAGCAAGATTTATGAACACACAAGTACAAGGTTTAATCTGCAAGGTCGCTGTTCGGTTCCTGTTTGTGTTGAGGACCAGAATGCCTTGGCTGCAACAGTCAGACACAATGACGACTGTGGGAATGTGGCAGCTTCAATAACAGTTTCACACACAGTATAAGGAGTGTGTGTAACTATGCCATAGATGAAGAGTGTCATGTGTGAAATGTAAATGCTGCTTGTGTATTTTTGGAAATAATGTAAAAGTCCAAAGAAATCTTTCAGTTTGTGCCCAGCCTAAATACACAGTAAATTAGTCTGCATGGTATGTTGGTTATTTAATTATCATTATTGTTGTTATTTTCTTTCTAGTTAGTATGCATGATCTTATCTTACATTATATTACATTCAGCAGTATTTCCTGATTTCTTTCTTTCCACGTTCTATGATCTTTTTTGAGTTTTTGATTCTTTGTTGAGTCTTTGTCAGCTATATAACCAAGACAATATTAGATATGTTGTTACACACATTACAAGCTAAAAAATATTGTTTTCATCGAGACAAGTATTTAGCTTCTCAGTTCACCATACTGTAATTCTGTTGATGTTATAACAACTTTCAGGGGCTAATGAGGGTATTTTCTTCTCTTTTTTTAATAGAACAAGCAATTGAAAATCTTTCGAGTTAACTCAGTTAAACAGGTGTGGAACACTCACTGAGTTCTTGAGAATGAGATACTGTAGAGATTGAATAAATAATATGCATCTCATGTCCTACAGTATCAACAACAACACCCTTATTCACCTCAGTCATTTCAGCCAGAGAAAATGCATTTCCTATTTTCTCATGGGCATTTATGAATGACAACATGCAGTTGTCTGCGCTCCATTGACTCTGCGCTCCCATTTTATAGGTAGAAAAGTTTGACTAACGTAGAACCATAGAACCACAAAACTAATCCATCGATGAAAAAATAACTCACCCCATGCCACATGTGTAGATACTGGAGTCCAGTTGACTGGTTTGCATTGTGTGCAACACGTGTGCTCTAAGAATAACAACGAAACTTATCTGACCATCTCATCTTGAATTTCTCGTCGTCTTTCTTTCTCTTTCCTCTGTCTTTCTTCCTCCACCTTGTATTGCACTCTCATCTCAATTTCCATCCTCCTCTCGGCCTCACCCCTCTCCTCCTCCTCCGGCTCGCAGGTTCTCCATCAGCAGCAGCAGGAGCGGGAGAACCAGCTGGTTCTACAGAGGGAGCAGCTGGCCCAGCAGAAGTCCCAGCTCGACCAGATCCAGTCGCTGCAGCAGCAGCTGCAGCAGCAACTGGAGGAGCAGAAGAGGCAGAAGACTGCAGCTGCTGCTCAGGGCATCCAGGTGAGGAGAGGAGGGGAGGAGAGAGGAGAGGAGGAGGGTTATGCCATCTCATCAATGAGATGCAAAATAAAAATATAAGCAAATATATAGCAAAATATAAGGTTTGGGGAAGAGAAAAATATTGAAAAGAATGGAGGTCCTGTCCTCTGACCCCTTTTCCTCAAGATCTATAGCTTATTCCCCCAGTACAAATCACAGCAAAGGAGTTTGGAAATTTCATATTACATAATATATATACCAAGGATCTTTTTTTTATACTGCATGTTAGCAAATTGCCCAATAATACTGTCTGTGTGGCCAGATGTGGCCCCTGGACCTGTGGTTTGAGACCCTTATATATATATATACACATATATACAGTATTCCCCCCTCACCTCTGTCCTCCCTCCCCAGCTGGATGTGAATGGCCAGCCCCTGCACCCCTACATGGACGCCCAGATGGGCTCCCGCTCGCTGCCCAACTCCTCCTCTGAGATGTGCCTGCGCAGCCAGGAGGAAGCGCTGGAGAGCAGGAGCAACATGAGGAAGCACAGCTCCATGAGCCGCCTGAGCCGGGACGACGGGGAGGGCGTGGTCTTCTACGGCTCCGCCCCCCGAAGGATCGTGGACAGCTGCGTGCAGACGGACGACGAGGACGGAGAGGAGAGGTAGGGGTGTGTGTGAGTGTGTGTGTGTGTATGTGTGTGTGTGAGATATTGTGTGTGTGTGTGTGTGTGTGTCATAGAGTGTATATGAGTGCATGTTTGTCTTATTCGTCTGCCTTTCATCCTTTCTCTCTCTCCCTCTACCTCCATCCATCCCTCTCTCTGCCTCCAGGTACATGATGCGTCATCGCCCCAGGCGGCGTGGTCGTAGCGTGGACTGCTCTGTCCAGACTGATGACGATGAAGAGAAGGTGGAGTGGGAGCAGCCAGTGCGCCGCCGCCGCTCCCGCTTCTCTCGCCACTCCGAGTCCAGTGGCGCCGCTACTGGCTCGGCCGCCACCACCACGCCCGCCTGCGATTCCAAGACCGACCTATCCAAGATGGCCTCCTCCAGCATCGCCGTGCAGACCATCAGGGAAATGTCCTGCCAGACGGAGGTGGAGCACCTGGGCCGTGTCTCCCCGGCTATCCACGTCACCGTGCCAGACCCCAACAAGGTGGAGATCGTGCACTACATCTCGGGGCCCGAGCGGACGCAGAAGGGGCAGTCACTGGCGTGCCAGACCGATCCGGAGGCCCAGTCCCAGGGGGTGGTGGCTCCCCAGCTCAGCGTCCCTACCACCATCAGCCCTTACTCCTCCGCCCCTGGTGGCTTGTCGCAGTCCGCCAGCTCTGCCGAGGCGCTGGCCCATCAGCGGCAGCAGCAGCAGATGGCGGCCAACGCGGCCAAGTTTGAACGCCGTCGCCCAGACCCACTCGACATCAACTACCAGCCGCATAACCACCTGCACAACGAGTCCATCTCCAGCATCATCCGGCAGCAGCAGCAGGGCACTCCCAAGTCCCCGCAGGTCCTCTACTCACCGGTGTCCCCGGTGTCCCCGCACCGCCTGCTGGAGAGCTCGCTGTCCAGCGAGAGGCTCAACAAGGCCCACGTGACCCCACAGCAGAAGTCCTACACGGCCGAGTCGCCCCAGCGCCACCCCTCCATGCCCCGGCCCATCAAGAGCACCCAGAGGTCCATGTCGGACCCCAAGCCCCTCAGCCCCACCACGGATGAGCACACCAAGGCCAGACTGTCCCTGTACCAACAGCAGGCGCTGCAGAGCCAGGTACGCCCACTCAGCGAATGGTCTACTGTAGATAATTGGATAATTCATGTTGGTAATTAATCTCCATATTGAATAGATAAGGGATACATGTTGATCTAGCGAACTAGACTTGAGTGCAGGGTATACAAACGCGAGGGGTCCTCCGCTGGCCAAGTGATGAACTGCAGAGGAAGGAAGCATAGGACAGGGGTCCTCGAAGAAATTGCAGGGTGTCACAGCAAAATTATTATTTTATATACATAAAAATTTTATTGCTTTACATGTTTTAATATTTTTTTCACACAATATATTTTCTCAACCCCTTTGCTACTTTTTGTCAGTTTATTACAGGCAGATAAAGTATATACAATAATATACAAATTGCAAACAGTCTTGCAATAAAACTATTTGGGAACCTCTGGCCTAGGACACGGCCATAACAAACTGAGCACTGTAATGGAGTACTGTATTACTGGAATAGAGCTAATGGCTTCAGGCAGTCGGTTGAATGACTAAACTTGTATTTCGAAGACATTGTTTACACAATGCACAGCGCCATCTTTTACATCTCTTACTGAGCTGCTTCCTCATTGTGTCGTTTATTTACATCCAAACATTCAGGGACTTCCATGCTGACCGGCCTCTGTGGCTTTGAGCGAGCGACTTCTGCTTTAATGTCATTTTGTCCGACATTTTATATTTTATGCCTGTTATGAATGTTTTATGCGAAAGCTGCAGTGACTAATCCCATTTGTTGTTCATGGGTTTTTCAGAGCAAACCGTCGTCTATCCATCTCAGTCTCTCGCAACGTCACGGGAAACTGCATTTTTTTCCAAAATGAGTAATGCGACATTTAAGTGGTCAAGTGGTCAAAGGATATTATCGTCATATTAAATTAAAGTGTAATGATACATTCTATTATTGAATATGATTGTATTTATCAGCTATTGGGGAAAGCATTTCCATTTCCTTCCTTTAAATGAGGATATGTGTCACTGAAATTAAAGTTCAGAATCAGGCAATCAACTGTGCGTCACTTTGTCATGTTATGGCGACGGTTTCCAATGATGAAGCCGATTCCACTACTAGAAGCAATTTTCTCACAAATGAAATGACTACATTTAGTTTCAATATTGTTTCAATCAGCGATGAAGCAGGGCTGAAAATCCTCTGCAGTATAGTGTGGGACAGACATTTCTCATTTATTTTTAATGTTTTCTAACAACCATCCACTCCTGTCCTGTTGTCCTCGCCCCCTGTCTGCGTTTCTCCTTCATCTTACTTCTACGTCCTCTCTCAACTCCTCCATTCCTCCCTCTCCTCCCCCTTCCCTCATTCTCCTCTCCCAATTTTCCCCATTCTCTCATCTCTCTCATCTCCCTCCATCCTTCCATCTACTTTCTTTCTTGTCTTGTTTGTTTTTGTTGTGTCCTCTGTTCTCACCACTCCATCTCTTCCCATTCTCCTTTCTTTGTTCCCACTCCTCCACTCTGCACACGGTATTTCTTAACTCTTACTGCTTTCTCTCTACCTTTCTCTTGTCTTTCCATCTCCTGTATTGCTATCCCTCTTACAACATTTCTCTATCCTTTTCACTTTTCCCATGCCTTTGTGTTTCTTCTTTACCTGTCCCACAATCCCTCTCTTCCTCTATAATGTCTCTCCATTCCTCCATATCTCTCCTATTTTACCTCCTCCGCCCACTCTCTCTGCTGCTACACCCTCTCTTTTCACACCCTTCCTGTCCCCTCTTCCTTTTTCTCCCTCACCCTTTCCACATAACTTGTCTTCCCCCGCCACTCCCCTCCCTCTATTTCTCTCTCCAGTTGGCAGCCTTGCAGCAGAGCTCTCTGCTCAGGAAGGTGAAGCGCACTTTACCCAGCCCGCCGCCAGAGGAGACTGCCGCCATCGCGGCCCACATGCCCATGATGGCGCCCGGACTCCCCCAGGTGTACCTGCCCTCTGTGCCCAGCCTCAAGCCAGGGTCCCGCACCGGCCTTGCCGCCAAAGCCAGCCTCCTTAAAGACCTCACCCACGAGCTGAAGGCCGTGGAGCAAGAGTCGACCAAGCTGAGAAAGCAGCAGGCCGAGCTGGAGGAGGAGGAGAAAGAGATCGATGCCAAGCTGAGATACTTGGAGCTGGGCATCCACCAGAGGAAGGAGACACTTGTGAAGGAGAGAGAGCGGAGGGATATTGCCTATCTGAGGTGTATGGGTGACACCAGGGACTATATGTCCGACAGCGAGTTGAACAACCTGCGACTGGCTGCTGCGGCAGCCTCGTATGAGACCAACGGCCTCTTGACAGCGAGGCCAAGCACTGCGCCTCTCAGCCAGTTCACCAGCGACCTCAACACCGCGGCACAGTACCCGCCTACCTCGTCCTTCCTCTCCTACCAGTACCCCCAGAGCCAGTCAGCGGCACCGACCCAACAAACGAGTGCGCCATACCAGTCTTCGACATTCAACCAGCCTCCCTATCCAACTGTGTCTCAGTCTCAGGCACTGCCACAACCCACTCCCCTGCAGAGCCACGGCCCCACTTCAGCGCCCTCTTACCAGTCTCAAACCCCCTATCCTTCCCACACTTACCCCCAGTCCCAGCCCCCCTACCCCCAGACAGACCTAGGGGTACCAGCTGCTCCTCAGCCACAACCCCAGCCTGGGCACACTGTCTTTGGGCCTGCACCACCTGGCCAGCCCCCGTACCCCACCCACAGCTCACCCTACCCCAGTGCTGTGTCCTCATACCAAACTCAGACCACCCCGTACCCTGGGCAGCCGCAGGCTGACATCCTGACAGTCCATCCGGGACGACCCAGGCAGACATCGCTGGCCGATCTGGAGCACAAGATGCCCACCAACTACGAGACGATCAGCAACCCTACGGTAGTGGTGACCACCACAGCCCAGGACGCCACCTATTCCAGTGCGGCTCCCTCTTATGGTCAGTACACTGGCACTACAACCATGGCCAGCTCCTATGGGCCCTATGGCTCAGCGCCAGTGTCCAGCAGCTACGGAGGTTACTCATCTACACCTGCCAGCACGTACGGCCAGTATACCTCAAGTGCAGCTAGTTCTTACGGCCAGTATACCACCACCACGGCCAATACTTACGGCTACACCACCACCACGGCTAGCTCTTATGGCCAGTACACTGCGACAGTGTCCAATGCCTTTGGACATTCGGTCGACAGCCCTTCCACCTACGGCATGGCGGATGGGATTTACGGGGCTCCCGGCTTGGAGCAGAGCATCCCGCGGAACTACATGATGATAGATGACGTCAGTGAGCTGACGGCCAAAGACGGGCTGGGCACGATGGCGGCAGACATGATGCACCACGGCAACAGCGGGCGTTACCCGGG
This sequence comes from Cyttopsis rosea, assembly GCA_900302355.1. NCBI lineage: Eukaryota > Metazoa > Chordata > Actinopteri > Zeiformes > Parazenidae > Cyttopsis > Cyttopsis rosea. Next base: position 13,711 of record OMKR01000405.1, read on the forward strand.
CGATGTCCACGGCCACGGCAGCACAGTCAGCGGCTCGGCGCGCGGCGGAACGGGCAGCTCCTCGTACGGCAGGACGGCAGAGGAGGAGGCGGCGATGCAGGAAGAGCTGTACGACCACCACGGCAGGGGTAAGAGCAGCTACAGGCACGGACCTCTAGGGGGCAGCAGCAGCAGCAGCGCAAGCGCTAGCATGGGTGGGGGATCCTCCTATTACTATGACTACGACTACAAACATGGCGGCATCCGCGCTGGGTCGCAGAAACCCTCAGCGTCCTCCAGAAGCCTTCTGGCTCCCGCTGTCATGTCCACCAAGCGCAGCAAGCACAGAAAACCGGGCAGCATGGAGCAGAAAATCTCCAAGTTCTCGCCCATCGAGGAGGCCCGGGATGTGGAGGCAGACCTGGCCTCCTACTCCCCAGTGGCTGCAGGGGGCTATGCCTCCTCCAGCATTCGAGGGCGGCAGCTGATCGAGGACTACGGCTTCAAGAGGAGTACTTACGAGGCCGGCAGCGGCAGCGTCGGTCACGGTAGTCGGTGCTACGGCGTGATGGCGGAGGAGGACGACAGGATATACTACACCTCCACTGGCCGCTCGCGCTCCACCGGCTACGGCATGGACAAGATCTCGTCCAGGGACTACTCCGGTTACCGCAGCCGCTCCTATGAGCGGGATGACCGCTCCTATCGCTCCGGCTACAGCCGTGGCCGGAATCCGACCCGGCAGTACTCCGAAGAGGAGAGCCCGCTCAGCCCGCTGGGGAAGTTCATGGGCTCTGGCCGATCCTCAAGCTTAGGTTCCGATCCATACGACAGCCGCAGCAGTAGATACCATTACTATTACGGCCAGTACGGCTCCAGCCACTCGCTTCCAGATGTGCAGGACCACATTCGGGACCTTCCCCGGACCCACGTCTACAAACCGGACGATATGTACATTATAGACGATTACCATTGCGCTGTGTCTGACAGCGAAGGTAACTGTGGGACATGAATGCCCACACAG
>OMKR01000407.1:0-14792 GCA_900302355.1 Cyttopsis rosea
CCCCCCCCCCCCCCCAAGTCTTTTATTAAGGATTAAAAAAATTTAATTGTTCAATTACATTTTAAGATTACGATTATTCACATATGGTTCTGACACAGCAACACCAGGATTTATATGCATGATAGGATTTCGTGAAGCAATGTTTATATTTAATAGGTTGATCATCCCTTTTAAGAAAACAGACTATATCACCTCACAATACAAAGTCTCACACACACACACACACCTACCTGCACCAGGCACAAACAGGTTGGTAGGCATGGACATGGGAGCCAGGGGAGCAAACATATCTGCTGGTGCAGGAGCCATTCCACCTGGCTTTGCGGTTTTACTTGGGTTCAGAACATCCACATATCTGTTCTTAGTGCCTGATAAAAGAACAAAAACAGGAATTAAAATTGGGAAAAAACAAATTACCACAAAACGTTTCACCTACCAATAATTTAACTTAAACTTTAAATCATATTAATTTGTGGAAAACTTGGAAAAGTGTTTGTAATGAAGAAGCCGAGTGGCATGACACTTATCTTACCTGCCTTCCTGGAGAACATGTTGACAGGGGGACCGCCACCAGGGGGCAGGACAGGCCCTGCAGACCCAGGCATGGGAAACATCTTGGGAAAACCAGAAGGTGGTGGTGGAGGGGGCTTACTCTAGTGGACAAAAGGGAAATCCTAAAATTAGAACTGCTTAATCTGAGAAGCAAAGGGTATTGGCATTGTCATAGATAAATCTCAAATAACAAATCTGCAATTTCAGACCTCCTCTTCTGTCCCATTCAGGTCAACCCATCTCTGCTTCTTCTCATCCCACACGATCTTACAAAAAACAAACAAACCAGGGTGTCAGTAATGGACTTTTGAGAAACAGATCTAGTCAAAATGTTGCACTGTTCTAGAAAAGAAGTGTTAGCTCACAGATTTGTTCTTGTCATCTGGTAAGTGAGCCTCATTTTTCCCCTTCCTAGAGAGCCAGGTAAACCAGCCGCCACCACCACCACCACCCCCCTGTGGTAAAGAAAAAAAAAAAAGCAGGTTATGCAGGAAATGAGTCTTAAATCAAGTGTGTAATATAAAAAGTCTAAATGTACCTTTTTAGGAGAGTCCTTCTTGGGCTTTTTTTGCTCCTCCTTGCGGGGCTGCTCAGGAATCGAGGGTGGAGGCGGTGAAGCTTGCTTGGCGGCGGAGTTACTCCGCTCCCTTCCACCAGAATGAGTGGAAGATTCTGATGTCTTTCGAGACCGACGACCTGAAGCCTACAAATTGTAATTAAAATATGAATTTTCCTTCTTTAGATTGTGATTTACTTAGTGAGACAGCTTGACAGCTAGCCACGAGACTTGAACTTCCCTTCTCTGGCTGCTGAAAGCCTATCTCAAGCAGATCAGATACGAAAGTCATACCAGTCAGCCAATGTACGGTATTATTTTTGATTGAAAATAAATCTAAATCTTCCTTTTACGACAATCCCACCAGAAATGAATACACTTGAACTTACTGAACACAAGAATCATTCAGAAACAAATTTACAATAGTCATGCTTCCAAAGTTAGCAAGTGAGACATAAACTAAGTTTACCATATGCATTGAAGATAGTGAAGGAGTGCTTGATCTTCTTCCGGGACCCTGAAATAACAGGAGATCCAAGGGAATAACTATGAGCTATGACAGCTATGCATGGATGTTAAAGTGTGGCAATATAGATAAACAAAAATAAGGTTAGGTGCTATGGAGGGTAAAGCCAAGCAACAAACCAGAGAGTTGCTTACCATGTGAGCCATTTGGTCATAGAAGTCCATTTGAGGTGTGAGAGAACTCCTATGTGTGGGGGAAGACACTGAAGGAGCAGCGTGGACCTCTGGCTGGACCTGGAAAGGCTGGTCTATTGTGGGTATATGCCCAGGAGAAGGGGGCATGTGTAGGTTCATTGGGAGGTTGGGTTGGTTAACCTGCTGGGGTGGCTGCTGCATTTGGTGGGGCATGTGAGGCGTTGGGGTGAACTGATGTGCCGGGAGACCAGGCTGCTGCAGAGTTTGTGGGTACATGTCTGTCTGCTCAGGCTGAGGCTCAAAGGGAGGAGGGGCGAAGCCAGGAACCTGCAGAGGGTAGCCTGAAACTGGGATTTGGCCTGGTGGTCCAGGGAGACTGGGAGGCACTGGGTAAAACTGGGGCCCATCGGTGAGGGGCATGGCCTGTTGTGGTACCATGCCATCTTGGAGGATTGTTGTGGGCGCTAAAAGGTAAAGAGGACGACGTGGTTATATCTAATTACTGTAGATATACCTCATTATTGTAATATATATATTTTTAAAGCACACTATCTTAAGGTCGTTGGACACAGTGCACACCTGGAGGCATCAGTTGTACTCCCTGTGGTGGCGGGCCAGGAAGCAGGGAGCTCATCAGGGGGTTTTCCGGGGCACTGCCATCCATCTCTAGGGGCATGTTATAAGGCTCAGATGGACTGGGGTGGTCCAGCTCTGAGCTTGGGGTGCTGCAGTCATATTGTGTGGGAGTTGCTCTGTCTGCACTATAGGCTATAACACCAGTCTGATAAAAAAAAAAAAAAAAAACAACAACAACATGGACATTAGAGAAAACAATCTTACTGCCTATCACGTAAATTGCAATCCTAACAAATCTCAGTAGGAAAAAACAGCCATACAAACTACATGAATATTGTATTCCATACAATCTCACGCAACAAAACTCTCAACACAAGCTAGCCACCCAGCAAAAATAATGCTTCATTTCCTCAACATTTCTCTAGCTTTTTACCCGAATCTGTCCATCCAGCTGTCTGAGATGGATCAGCCACTCTGGTTCATTAAACAGCTCCTGCTCAGGCTTCTCCTTAAGCTGAGGATCGAAGAACCGCAGCTTCTCACACATCTGTGACAGGAAAAAAAGAGACGTGTATACATAAAGACAAAACTATTGAGTGGTTGTGTGGGCTTTTGATGTACAACTATCAAGAGAAGGGAAACCTTAATGGGCTTGCAGCCCTGACAGCAAGGGGCTGCTCACGCTCGTTCCTATTCACCAAAGTTCATGACCATTTAAAATACTATCTACAATGAACAAGATGCGGGTAATGGTATGTAATTTGATCTAGAGGTGGTTCGCGGTTTAAGGGTAATTATGCAATTTACTTATGAAGCAGTCTAATTCAGTCAAGCTAGGCTGAACGGAACAGTCGGTGTGCCTTGTCCAGCAGACCAGAAAGACTGAAGATTTTGATTTTAAGTATTTGAATTCTCTAAAGTATTGTTTAAAGTATTGTTTTAAGGATTCTATGGGTGAGCCATAATCGCCCTTCTGAATTATATGTCCTCCGTGTCTGTTAATGATGTCTGGAAGTTTCGCTGGCGCCAGAAGTCCCTCGCAAAACAGATCCTGGATCTCAATGGGACCATTACCTGGTTAAATAAAAACAAAAATAAATGTGTTGTGTGGAGTGTCTTACCTGTATGAGCTGGCTAATAAAGACAAGTGAGTGATAGGACGGCTGCATCAGGACAGTCTTAGAGATGACTTCACAGTAGTGGAAGGCTTGAGCACTCAAGCCTACTTCAGCCAGGCGACAGGCATAAATCAGCTTGAAGACCTAAAAATGGGTAATGAAGAATAAGCCACACGCAAACTCCTTGATGCTCATTGTTTCTGGCAGACTGTATGATGATGATGGGAAAAGTAGCAATGGGAATAGATTACACCTTCTATGTAAAATAATTAGCATAATCCTAATATCTGTAAACAAAAAACATTGTGTCTTAGTCCACCTCGCTGAACCCCAGGGTAGTTCCTATGAAAGTCCCATTTTCTGTCTAAATGATTGTCAGGCAACGAAAGGGCTAAAACTATAATCACCAACCACCAGTTTTTGCAAGACCAGAATTCTGATTTAATCATATTCAATAACCTAGTTTTATAATTCAGCACTGCAGTGTGATGATGTATTTTTCATGGTTTGCATTTAGGTTATGCTCAATTTTCATCTTCCCACTGCCACTACAGTACCAACTGTGAATGACTGTACCTGGAAATTGGGCAGTGAGCAAGGCTGGGAGCCAAGTGATTGGGCGTATTCATAAGCCTCAGTCCTCTGAATTGCCTCATTGGTCGCAAAATTGTAGAATGACAAACTAAAAGAAAAGAGAATAGGTCATATGGGGTTTAATGCAGATTGTTCAGCTCAATCGTATGACCCAACAAAGTTTATTTTAAATGTTTTTGTGAATATGGCTGAGTAGTTAGGTGTGGTGGAAGTGGTGGTGCGGGGTCTCTTACCTGTGGTCAGAACCAACTAGGACCATTTTGGTACTTTTCTTGGTGAACACCCCCAGTCCAACCTGAGCCATTAGGTAACAGAAGTGGGCGGCATCTGTGAGCCCCTTGGAAGCTGCAAGAACAAAGAATGAGTGGTTTACAAAGACAGTATGTGACAAAGTTGGTTTGTAATTGCTAGTCGATAGTCTATAGAACTACAGAGAGGAGATCCTACCAAGAGTGTCACCCATGGTTGTGATGGTGCGTGTATCAAGATCCAAAGTGTGCGTGAGGTTTGACAGAACCATGGCCAGGTGAGGGCGCCAATCCCCCCACTTCTCTTCTCCACAGCACTGGAAATTAAGAGGGGGTGACATTTCTGTAAATAACCTCTTAAAACAGAGATTCACAACAATAGTGTAAAATCGCCCTGCTAATATTCATTTAATTTCTTCAAAATAAACGATTTTAAATAAAATAGTAAGCTGGAGGAACTCTCAGTAGTACATACAGTGGCTGAGGCAGGCATCCGCCCAGACATCAGCTGGTAAACGGTCTGAAGGGGGTCATTGATGGGTAAACTGTTAGCAAACCTAAGCAAAAGCAAAGAAACACAAGAAATTGGAAGTTAAATTCTGTCACTGAAAAATATGACCAGGTATAAATCAAAGTACAAATTAAATATAAGCACACGTTCACCCTTCAACTGTACTGCTAAGGTATACCTGGTCATGACACGTGCATGTGTCCTGTTGTCCATCTTACTGGCCAGTAGCAGGGCGTGGCCCCAGAGACCTCCTTTCATGGCAGCTTCTAGGGCATCCTTTTAAGTAAACAAAGTGAATCACATTTTAGATTCCACAACATATATGAAGAAAGGGAGTTCACTCCAGTAGCGTTGGAAGTTTTTCTTGCCTTCTTGCGGCCAAACAGGAGAAGTTCCCGGAAGCGTTCCGTTTCCTTGCCAACATTCTCTGGGACGGTCATGAAGGTATCAGACAGGAGGGAGAGTGGTCCCGCCCCCGGCTCCTCCTCTGCTCGTGCTAACGGCTCGTTGTTAAAGTCAATCAAGTTGGCTTCATTAGGACTCTTCCCAGGTAACCATACGGAGCGATGCTCCTTCAGTAACAAGTCGGCAATGTCTGTGCCGACCACCGTCTTGAGAAGCAGAGAGTGAGAAAGATGCTATGAGACATCTTTCCTGAAACTTTCAGACACTCATTGAGCCTCTTGATGTCCAATACATGCCATTTTTTTTCTTTCACAATTCCCTTCCCATCTCCTTAGTCTTACCCCGTTCTGTCTGCACAAGAGCATTATGAAATCCCACAGCAGGCAGGCAGAGTCCCTGTCCAAAAGGTCATTGTTGCGGGAACACTCCAGAGATTTGTTCTGGGAAAACTTTATCACATCGACCTTGTGGGTATCCTCCCTGTAGAAGATGATTTGATATAAAATGGCAACTTAGGTTGACCTACGAACCACTTCATGCAATTGTGCCAGCAATAGTCAAAACACTGTATTTTTGGGCAGGCAATAAGAGTGACCGAGTAATGCCCTTACTTGACAAGAGGACCAGGGAAGGCTCGTAGTTCTGCCTGATCACTGGTATCCTGCAGGATCACCTGCAGATAAAAACACAAAAAATAAAATAAATAATGCAAATTGATTGATTAGGATCAATCAATCATTAGCATTGATTAGGTTGCTGTTGAGGTCTATATGATCCTGGATAATATATTAGTCTTATTCTGATCAGACCTTAAATATTTTCTGAGCAACAATAAGCAGAACATAAAAGTACAGACAATAATAGACAAATGAACCAGTACACCAATTCAACACCAGCCAATTAAAGCTAATGAGTTTACTAAGTTACCTCCATGTTGTGGATAACAACCAAAGCTGGTTGCCCCGCTGAGGGGAGATTGGGTTGAACCTGGACCAGATGACCACCAGGTCCGAAGCGAGCGCAACGGTGGGGAATGGTGAACTTCTCTGGTGTTGCTGGACGAGGAGGGGCTGGAGGAGGAAGGATTTAGATAGGGAAAGAGAAAGGAGATGTTATAATTCAGCATTAGATGGTTGCTGCACAGCACATTCATTGAGAAAGCTGAAGATTCTTTGCTAACACAACGAATCGTTAAATGCACTCTACCATAATATTAAAGATTTTTTTTCTTACGTTGCTCAGGAGCAATCCAGGTGCTCTCAGCTGTATAGTCAGCAGTATAGGGGTACTGGCCGTAGTTCTGGGTTGCATCAGTCTGACCTTGGTACTGTCTATAGGGGTCATTTAGTGTGGACACTGTGTCATAGACTGCTGACACCAAGTCAGGTTGGCTCCTGTACACCTGGCTCTACACAATGGATAGGAGAGGAAGATAAAATAAATACTGTTATACTAAAGCAGCCAAACACAACTATGCAATGACAAGTGGTCCATTTGGCCTATAACAGTGTCTTTTATTATTATCATCATCATCATCGTTTTAATTAGTGGTACTACCATTATTATAATAAGTACTCTTATTACCATTAATACAATTAGCATTATTCTTGTTATTATTTGGATTGCTGTTATTATTATGATGGCACATTATTTTCACTACTATACTACTCAGCACACTATAGATATATGGTTATACACATTTACTGCACCAGTATATTTACTATCCTTGCATATTATGCTACAGACTGCTGCTATGTACTGGGCTGCCTAATTACATAAGTGCAGAAAAGAAAAAAATGCAATCAATAAAGTCTTTAACAACGTGGAAGCAAGATAATATAATTGTACTTCAAGTAAGATTAGTAATTATCATTGTACACACTAATTAATTAACTAACTAACTAACTAACTAACTAATTAATTAATTAATTAATTAACTAATTAATTAATTAACTAATCAACTAATTAATTAATTAATTGATTGATTAAACTTAGATTTTCACCTACACAAACGCAATTTGTAATGTACTCTGGAATGAAGACAGATCACAACTGCAGACAGTATGGTTTTGCCATTTGACATTTCATAGAGTAGAACAGAACGCATCTTTATATAAGCTGAAAATAAAATGCACACACACACACACACACTACCTACATGTTGTGACCGGGCACTAGAGACACTTCGTCTACTGTGTTGGGAGTGTGTGCTGTGCACGCTGTGGGCCGACATTTCGCTGTGGACACTGCGTCGGTCAAAGTCATCACAACACAAATCTTCTCGTCGACGGTAGTCATCATCAAAGCTGGCATCGTATCCAGGGTAGTACCGCCATTGGTCATCATAACCTTCTCTCCTGCAAATTGTTCAAACAGCCAGGGATTACCTTTGAGCAATTAGATTTCACTAGCTTTTGCATTCAACTCCATGAGTTGGAATTATCGCATTGTTAAATATTTTAGCTAATAAGTATTATAGCTAATTAACAGACATCTAACTTATTTTAGTTGGACATGCTATGATATCACTTCATAAACTCATCATCATACTGGAAAGAACTAGAGTACATTTTAACATGAATATTATAAGAATGGTTTGTTGTGGCTCTGTCATTGTTTTTCGGCGTGTTGAAAGTCCCTGTGTGTGTATATGTATCTTGTCAAACCTGGGAGGATACGGCTGTTGGTTGTAGTAGGCAGCGTCTCTTGCTCTATAGGGTTCATCATAATTATACCAGTACGATGGGTCGTAGTAGCCTCTATAGCGGGGATCATAGGCTCCAGGATTGTAGCCTTCCCACCTACTGCGATCTTTGCAAAGAGAAGAAAATTTATAGCACTTAAAAAAAAAAAAAAAAAAAAAAAAAAAAATTATACATTTATTCTTTCAATAATTAATATGCTATCAAATGTATTTATTAGGACAGCGCTGTTAGATTTTGAATAACCTAGGTATGATGTTATGACAAAGCCCGAATAAAGGTAAATCTCTGATTCTTACCAGCATAATCATACTGCTTCTTGTAGTATTCTGCATAATATTCATCGCAGGCACTTCGGTTAGCTCGTTGGTAGTCATCAGGATAGCCTTGTCTATAGGTGAAGTTTAAAGTGAAAGTGGGGCAAGTATAAGTGAAACTCTGAAGCAAAGGGGTTTACCTGACTGTATGAAGAATGTACCACTTTTTGATTCAGTTGAAGATCAATTCATTCAAAAAAAGCTGTTGCTTAAAAGATTTAAAGCAGGAACGTTATTAGGAATTTTGATGTAGACTGTTCCTAGATTGCACTCAGGGAAAACTAAAGACGCTGGCTATCACTTGCTGTCCCCTCAATGCTGTAAATCTTTCCCAGAATGTTTTTCTTGCCATCTTATGCCATCGAGGATGGATGGAGTTGACCATATCCCTCCAGACATTATTAAAGTGGAATGTTTAAAATAGTACATGCTTGACGATGAGCTTGAGCACACTTGAATAGGTCATATAGAATAAATATTTAGATGTGGGAAGCACAGCTGTCCATTGCCAGCTTTAGATTATTGCTGGCAAAACCAATTCCTCTTCTTTTCCTGCATGTAGGGTAGGTATTCACACCCCAGTTCTAGCAGCCATTGACATGGCTCGATAATTTATGGTTTAATAATTACACTCAAAGAAAGAGCAACAATTTGGCAAGACAGTAGTCGACAAATTTCACTGACCTGGAGGAGGGTCTGTCTGAGTACTGACTGGCCCTTGAGCTGGGACGTTCTGGCTGAGGCTCTCTATACTGGTAGTTTGGATCTCGATAAGCCGGGTTAGATCCTTCATATCTGCCATACCAGGGATCTGTTCTCCTATATGGGTCATCCTGAGATATAGAAAAGCTTCAGTTAAGTATTTATACATAATAAAAGCACATATGGATATTTCCATAGCAACTAGCAGTTGAAGAATTAACCAAACAAAGGAATTGTTACATACATGAAAATATTGTTGCGCTCTAGGGTCCCCAGGCACAGGTGGGTATTGGCCTGGAGGATAGGGAGCTCTGCCTTCAGGGTATTCTTCATAGGTACCTCCATAGTAGCCTCCATACATTTGCCCTGGTGGCAGAGAAGAGGGTCCGTAGCCTTGGCTACCAGCAGAAGAGGGTGGGCGGGGAGGTTCTGCGGGATTTGGCTGGGGAGCCCCTGAAGTCACAGGTCCCTGAGGGCCAGGAGGATAAGTAGCGGCCGATGAAGAAGGAACATTATCTCCACCGGGCCCATGTGCTGGTGGTAGATACTGGCCAGGGGGGAGTGGTGCTCCACTAACTGGAACTGGATGACCAATATATTTTCCCTGCAGTGCAGGCTGAGTGTCTGACAGCTTAGGGCGCTCAGGAATCAGCTGCTGGGTGGTTGGAGCTGCTTGATCGGGTGCTGCTTCAGGTGTTGGAAGGGCGGCATTACAGATTGGAGTCTGGGCAAGGCTTACACCCTGCTGAGCATCTTTGGTGACCTGCAGGTAAAATCCAGGAGCATTACTAGCCTGTGGAGAACCCTGTAAAGAGGAAGGGGGTCCGGTTGCTTGGCTTTGGTTCTGTGATTGATGCATAGAAAAATCAAGCAGTTCATAATTGGAAAGTTGAGTATGATTTGCAGCAGCAGCAGTCACAGGAGGAGCTTGTGAATTAACAGAAATAGCCGAATGGCTGTCACCGCCCAATGATTGACCCCTGGACAGAGGAGGGCGCGCTGGTTGTGAAGACGTCAAAACCATAATTTCAGATTTCATACCTTCTGTGTTATCCCGAGTCAGATTAAGTGGGTTCTGACTGGAGGGAGAAGAAGTGCTGATCATTGGTCCCGGGGGAAATGATTGGCTTTGATTAGATGATGCTAGGGGTGGCTGGGAGGTACTGGCTCCATGCCCCTGTGAGGGTGGTCTCACAGGTGGAGTTGTCTCCCTAAGGCTACTTTGATTGGTTGCTTGAGCAATGGGGGGAATCACATTATAATTGGACACTGGTGGGGCAATCAAAACAGGCTGTTGAAGTGTATCAGCCACCAGCAGAGATGCATATCCCAGGTTACCTTGAGAGTCCGACAGATCCCCCTCACTCACCTTTGGTGGGTTTTCTAGATTTTCTAAGTGGTGCTGAGAAGCTGTATGGATTCTCTGGGAGGACTGCAGGTCCAAAGGACCATCTTCTGGGGGTTGGATGACATCAGCACTAGGTTCTCTTAAAGGGGCTAGAACTGGAGGAGCTGCAGGGGCTAGAAGAATGTTAGCTCCAAAGCTAGAAGCATCATTTTGAGCCCAAAGAGTAGTTGCAGGACTTTCACATGGCCGATTAGCTCCATAAGCACGGGATGAGGGTCGTGAGTGAGAATGAATCACTGGGTGTGCCAAGTGTGGAACTCCAGTTCCAACTGGTAGCTGTTGGCCTGGGCCATAAATATTTTCAAGATTATCTGGGGGCTGCTCCAGGTTTCCAGGTATAGAATCTGCAGCCCCTTCTGCTACCATTTTAGCCCTGTCAACTTCAATAGGGCGTACCCCAACACTATGTGAGCGTACCGGCTCAAAAGAGCTGTTAGCACTGGCCTGGAAAATACCAGTTGGTTTGGGCGGACTGGGTGTGGGGGGCTGGCTATGGTGCATCCGCTCTTGTACGCCATGGTGTGCATCCATATCTGTAGCTGGGGAAGTGTCAATCTGCTCAAAGTATCCCCCAGTGGCAGCAGTAATATTAAGATCTTCTGAAAGGCGCGGGCTCTCCTGCTGAATAAAGGTGCCCACTACCCCCTGGTGACGCCGAGAGCCAGTTCCACTACTATGGCTAACATTACTATAGCTAGATGAAACACTAGCAGATCTCATTGGCCTGGGGATAGAATCTGGTGCCTCCAGGTTAGGGCCCACCTCAAAATGGTCTACTCCATGGCCTGAATCAGCAGCAGGGCTTCCATTAGGTTTACTAGGCAAAACCTCCTGGTTGGGAACACACTCCAGATTCTCCATATGCTCAAACTGCGGGTCAAACGGTTTTTGGCTGTTTTCTGGGCTTGCGTAATTACAATCACTCATGTAAGGTATATGTGGATTACTGCGCAAAGGAGCTCCTTGGTAATCCAGAGGAGGCTCAGCCTGGCCACCCTGGGCTTGTGGAGGCAGTTGTGGGTGGTTAAGAAGCTGGTTGGATCCTGGAATACCATTCACAGCTTTCTTTCCCTCTCCAGCCAATGTCTCCTCATTCTCCACATCGTTTCCTTTAAAGAACATCGACAGAGTACCAGACTCGTGTGAAAATGGGACTGGGGCTGAACCTGCAAAAGGACTGGTAGTGGGAGCAACATGGTGAGATCCAGTTGAATTGGGCCGGGCTTGGGCAGGACTGGGACCAGCCCTCATTTGGTGATAGCCTGAATCCTGTGGGGGTTGGTTAAACCATGAGTCCTGGGGGCCTGAGCTTTGACTGAAGTAGCTCTGAGCCTGGAAATGGGAATTGTGTTGCTGAGATGCATTCTGATCTGGCCATTGCAAGCTAGAGACTCTTTCAGGATTCTGAGGAAGAGGTACATGGGCTTGTAGAAGTTCAGGGTTTGTTTGAGGTGTAGGTGCATTATGGTGAGGTGATGTATGGGCAGGATATGTATAGGACTGAGGAGGGATGTTGAAAGGCTGTGATGGGGGATCACTGGTAGGCTGGAAATAATTCTGAACTGAGGGGGGGCGACTTCCATGATCAGGGACCCACTGAGAAGATGAGGCGGCAGGCACTGGCTGGTAGGGCATGGCCTGAGGAGCAATCTCTCCTCTACGGTCCTGATTGAAAGATGTCTGGGTAGGCATAGTGGGAGGGGCCATGGACAATGGCCCTGGAGCCATGGGTTGCGCCTGTTCTGTTGAATTTAAGTAACCCTGTTCTGTATTTGGGTGTGCATATCCGTGAGCACCTTGTGGTAGCTGTCCTGGGAAAGGTGCAGATGATGCTGCACTTTGAGGTGTAAAAAGGTTCACCCCTGCTGTACAGGATGAAGGGGGACGAGGAGGACACGCTTGTGGACCATCCAATGGTTCCGGAGGCAGCCCTGTGCCAGCCTGGGAATACATGTTATTGGCAGGGAGCTGCATGAGCAGAGTGTTGCTATCGGTTGCCATTGGGGCACCTGCTGCAGCAATAGGTGGAGGACCTTGTCTGCCAAAGGCAAAAGGGTCTGTCATGGGTTGTGCAGGGGGCGGAGGTCTCATCATGGCAACTGCTGCTACAGGTGTATGCTTGAGGGGCCTTGTCCTGCGAAAAGCATTGGGCACTGCTCCAGCAGAAGGGGGACCAGAGGCCCCTGGAGGTCCCGTCCGAGGAGGGGGCTGCATGGTTGGAAATTTGACAGATCCAAGGACCACTCGGGTTATGTCACTGAAGATATTGAACTCAGGCGTAGCTGAAAATATAGGGAAACAAAAACAGACTATGTAAGTGACAGTATGAAAAAGGGAAATAAAAATAGAGACACAGGAGACTGGTAAGGCGTAGATAAATAGAGGGGGGAGTCAAATGGGGGGTTGGTGATGAAAAATCCAGGATATGTTCCTTTGCTAGAACACACCACACCCTTATTTGTGAATAGTTTGTTCAGTCCAACGTGGCAATTTCTGTGTAAACAACACACCAATGTAGTAGTATTTAATAAGTAGTCGTATTTGAGTACATTGTGAAAATATGTAATAATAAACATGCAGAAAGAGGACTTCAATCTTCCAAGTCCAAACACATCATTAAATGTTTTCTCATTTAATGATGTGTTTGGACTTGGAACTTGGACTCGGCGCACATCTAAACTAACAAGCGAACGTCATTTGAAAGTTGCAATGAATACAATGTTCTTTTGAATCTGATCAATTACACGGGTGGATGCAGTTGTGTTACGCAATGTCATGTCAATCATTCTCATCTCAAACATGCTATTTAAATGATCAAATAAACTCTTGGATACCACCGAACTAGCTTCTGGAAGGGTGATGGAACCTGCTAAGTGAACGGATATCCTCTTTTATTTGCAAGTTGCAAGTAGCAGTTGCAATTCTTATTCTTTAATTATGATACAATTTCGGGTTAATTTAATTTAATTTTAAAAAGACAATGCTAATCTTACATCTGAACTGAGGAAACGAATTAATCGAAGTGGTTTAAGTGATAATATGTGCAGACACCACGCCGCTGTCATTTATAATGAGCACGCCGGCTGATCCAGCATTGTTTTGCAACGTCCCAGCGCAATCGACACCGTGTGGCGCGGAGGGTCCCCGGCTGCCCGCTTCCTATGGGACACCGACCATCTGCCGGGGAGCTGACACGGACCGAGCGGGCGACATTTCAGAGGATTAACAGACACGGAGCCGGGCGAGCAAAGGCAGCGTGATCTTTGCTACAGATCCACGGCAGATAGCAGACTAGCCGCCGTCCCGCTAGCTCGCACCCCCGCCGGCTTCTCAACTCGCCAGGCGTTTGCATCATCACAACACGGCGTCACATTACAGCCCGGTCGCATCGTGTTGTTGTAACGTTACGCGCTCCCTGCTCGGAACGCATTAATAATGCCAACCTCGCGTCGCCTCCGTCGGCGGCTCCACCGCCAGCCCGGAGGGGAGAAAGAGGTCCCGGACGCTCGGCGGCTAGCGGGACGCGGCGTTATTAGCCGGAGAAACGCAGCGAGCCAAAGTCACCGCTGTCGCCGGGAAAACAAAAGAGATTTCCCCGGCGTGTCCGCGCCATTTACACCAACGGTCGGCGAGGACGCGGTGCTCCGAAGCGCCCGGGCACCGAACTACTCGGGACGCCGACTCCCCGCGTCACATTGCTCGGCAGATTAAGTGACTTGCTGCGCTAGCGTTAGTTAGCATCGGCGGCTACGGAATGCTAACTCAACGAACAACAGTTTGTTTATGCGCAGTTTCCCGCCGGATACAACGCCGCCGCGGACGGCGTGTTTTTCCTCCTACCGCCGCGTGAAACGTATTGGTGTAGCGAGCGTGTAAGTGAGAGGTCCTTACTAATGTGCAGGGCAGCGGGACTGACACACGGCCGCCATCTTCGCTGAACACATCCTACTGGGCGACGTGTACAAGCGACGTCACGTCCCCAAACATCAGGTGCGTCATCACGGCGTTGGCAGACGCAGGGAGGTGGTCCGCACGGTGGACGCTGTTTCCGGCGCAGAGTAGTCTTGGCTGCTTTTTCTTTCGCTTGTGCTGTTCGTCATTTTTTACTTTTGAACGTCGTTGTGTGAAAAATTAAATACCAAATAAATAAAGGCACATTTGCATACCCCGAATTACGATTATACACATGCCCGTGTAAAGAGCGTACCCGAAATTTGGGTCGTACGTCAACGTCGCCGCCATATTGGAGCGGGCAAGACCGGTCTGTAAACAAATACAAGTAAACGTGGGAGCTGCGGTTTTTCTGGATAAAAAGCACTATAACGTTTACACTTCTCAACCTATTTCAACGAGTCGTTTATGATCTACGTGGAGTAGAAAAAGATTTTTTGGGAAAAAAAAAAGTTTTCCCTAGAAAAAAAAATTGAAAAGAAGTGTACCCCC
>OMKR01000410.1:0-14289 GCA_900302355.1 Cyttopsis rosea
AAAGGAATGATTTTTTTTTATTTTTCCATGCTTCTCTACTGTAATTGAACCCCCTTTGACCAGCCTCGCCCCCTTTTTCTTTCATCCTGACCGCTGTGAAGGCATACCCAGGCAATGCATTCGTCAGGCAGCCACCACCACACACTTGACTGCATGTGCAAAAGGGCGGGCGTTGCTCAATGCTCACACAGCGACAGCATCATCATGGAATCTCCTGAATCTCAGCCTGAGGAACAATCACCACTGACTAGCTCCACCGACAAGTTTTTACTTATGAGCTATGCAAGCTGAGAGTAAATACACTCTCTACTGCAAAGACGCCAAACAAAAATCTAAGAACACATATGAAGGTGAGCGTATTAACGTTGACTTTGCTAGCAAATTTAGCTAAGTTTAGATAAGTTAGCCACATTGTAATTTTACATACAGACAATAAACATTAACGTTAGGGCACTCTTTGCAATAAACTCAATTGAGTGGCATTTTTTGCTGGCATGTGACTTGTTTGTATTCTATTTTGTTATTATTTCATATCACATGTACGTTGTCAATTTGATATTTGTTTTTACAAGTAGAACTACTTTTTCTCAGTAGCTTTAGTTAACCAAACTAGATTTCTCCCTAGGGTACCTTTGCTGTAGTTCAACTTCTTCCAGTGTGAAGGAATTGGTAGCTTCAAAGCTATGCTTTTGTAGTGTCTGATGTTCTATATATTTAGTGATATCTGATGATGTAAGCTTTGATCTAAAACAGTGAGGACACAGCCGAAATTCCAATAGGGGGTCGGTCAGCTTAAACAAAAGGGAGGCCCAGGGGTCTTCTGGACTGGGGGTCAGATGAGAAAGACATCTGACCACATTGCCTCTTTATTGGGGGTCGTATGTGAAGGCGAGTGTGAGTTAGGAATGTCAGAAGAGTTACCAAATGGTTGGGGGTTTTATAACCCTGGTGTAGGAGGCTTTATAAGCCTGAACAGGAGAGATCACGTCAGAACATGGTTTTCAGGCCTTTCGATGAGGTGTTCTCCCCCATGATATTTAATTGGGTTGATGCTGAACTTTTCTGTAATAAAATCAAGCTTTATACAATCAAGTCGGCGTCGGCGGAGATCCTTTCCACCATCATCTTCACATCACCATCGACGGCAGACACAACATAAGCTAGAGAGAATAGGCTCATTTATAATTATGGCATGGAGAGATTTGGCATCCTGCAATGGAAGAATAAAAGCTAATCAGGATTCAGTGAAATCAAGATGACAGCCAGAAATTGAGGCTTATTTGAGAGGAGGCAGCTTGATAAACAGTGGAAACGAGCGGATAAGGAAGAAATAGAGCTGAGCTGAGCTGAGCTGAACAGCAGGTTGGTCGTTTTGAAGAGGTCAGAGCTTCTTAGAATAAGGAGGAAGAAAAAAGGAGCGATCAAGGGCAGCATTCTTTACGGACCTATTTAAATGTGCCAAGATGCTATTCGGCAAAAATAAAAGTGTCAGTTTGAATGTGGAAAGACAAGAGTTAGGGTTATCTTTGCAGGGTGCACACAGATAGTGAGAGGGTTAGTGAGTTTGTACTACTGGCAAATATCCCACCAATTGGAGAGAAAGAATGTCAGGTTGATGTCAGACAGAAAAATGTGGTAGAGATCGGACAATTTTGGCCTATCTATCTTCTTAATGTAGAAGGGAAGGTTTTCTTGAGTGTGGGTGGAGGTAGAAAGTCTGGGTTGTGTGCTAATTAGCACAACCCAGAGGTCCAACTGATGGTCCAATTGAGTGAAATCAGCTGGAACAGTATGGGTGGAGCAAAAACATGTCACACCTCTGTGTGTTGTGGCACTAATGTGGCTTAGAGGACACAAGTATGATTTTGCACCAAATTCAAATAGCCAAGAGGGAGAGAAGAGATCTCCATGTAGTATTTTTGGGACTTGCAAACGCCTTTAGCCGCTTTCACATAGGACGTGGTGTGCACTGCGCTCGCTGCTTGGTGGAGCGCATATGCAGAGCTGGGCCCTTCACATAGGATGACGAAATTTGTGTTTAAGGAAAAATAATTAATGCTATGGCTAGGGATTCTAAGTAGTGCTGTGGGGGGATCTTTTTGGTTTAATCGATTAATTAGCATTTTTACTTTTGTGAAATGGCTGAACCGAAAAATCGTGATTAAAAAAAAAAAGTTCTAGACTCTGCAGATAATTTTCACACAATTCCAGGGACTTGGGACCTCAGAAAGTTGCGCGAATCTATTGTATATAATTGTCTACTTTTTGACACCACATTAGGGGGCCCACTAATGGGCGAAATCATTCACATTTATTATTTTACTTTATTTCTGAGTCAGCACTAGGGGTCCATTACAAAACCTTTACTGGAATCTCCATGCACTCTGTTGTCTTGTTTGGGATGATTCATACTTATTTGTGAATTAAACATCCAAATTCATTCTTCAAAACTGAATCAACTATATAAACATTGTTCAAAAATGCATTGCAGGCCTAAAACCAGTGACTTTAACCCCCTCTCCACATTGTGCCGTACTCTTCTCAGTGTAGTGGTTTCAATGCTGTATTTAAAATGTACTGTTCAAAAGGTTTATAATAATGTATCAAACTGCAGGAGATGCCTGGAAAATTCTGATATTAAAAATATTAAAAAAGGAAACACTGGAGATTATTTAACAATTTTTTAATAGTGAACCTAACGCTCGTAGCCAGCTGGGCCAGTTATATCAAACAACCTTTGCAATGGAAAAGATAACAATTTTAAAGATTTAAGCTTTTAAAAGACAAACATTTTAACTGTAGTTATTGCACACAGTATAAAATACAGCTTGAAATAGAATGAATATATTTTACATACTGTACATACTTACCAAACAACCAACTAAACCTTTAAAAGATTTACCTTAAACTAAAACAGAAAAGTCAACAAGGTTTGTATAAAATGTCCAACAGGAGGAGGAGATTGATGTGATGCAGCATCCAGGAGGTGGAGAGACTGGCAGCAAGTCAGTGAGGTTAAAGCCTTTTTAAAACCTCCTCTGACTCCAAAGCTCTTCTGAGTTTGTCCTTGAAGTCCTTCAGCTTTTCTTCTGCTTCTTCGCTCAAATTCTTGCTCAGGTAACGAGCAAGTTGTTGTTTCTCACTGATAAGACAAAATGGTATAAATAAGTTAGCACGCCTAATATTTAATTGATTAAAATGCACAAAAATGGTGTATTGCAAATCGTAATACATCCAACAACCTAAATATATATAAAACTATAAGATGTTCATTAACCATATTTTGTCAAAGTTTGGCATTCTCACCTGAGCTCCATGTGCCATCTTTAATTTTTCGGTGTCTTCCTCACCCACCATAGCATCGCGTACACATGGGGACGTGTTTTGTAGTGTCTGCAAGGCTGCAGCTGGACCCTTCTCCAAAAAGTCATAAATAATAATGATAAAAAAAATACCTATAGACAACTTCCTAAAAAGTTAAAGAGGTGTTATTTTGTTTGAGAGTATTTTTTTTATCATTCATTTTATTATCATTGTTTATTTTGTGTTATTATTTATTATATTTATTTTACAAGTTTTCAGGGATGGCCTACCTTTATTCTTGAACAACTAATTTGTTCATATAGGTCTGCCCTAGACTAATTGGTAATCTCGGGTGCAATTTGCGACCGGTGCAGCTGTGATTGTTGTGCCAGCGATCTGTGCTGTGCTGTGCTGTGTCCCTGTGCCCCAGTGTGAAAAAAACGTAATGTGTTTAGATGTAGGTTATTTTATTTTACTCTGTTTCCTTATGGAACGAAGCAAGCACCGTCCGTAATGGGAACACTTTCTCCGTCACTCTCTTACCTATGTTCGGTGGGGGGTGATGACATCACGACTAGTCAACTGAAATTCTTGTTAGTCGTAAAAAACATAAAAAACTGAAAATGCCCAACCCTAATGACTACAATCACAACTACAGCACCATGCACACGTAGGCTATGTGTGTAAGTAGACAATCTATGGGCAAAAATGAAAGTCAAACCTAGCAAATCTAGGAGTTTGTCAATTGTTTGGGGGTGGTGGATGATAAAGTTTTTAATTGAAGAGTCTAGGTAGATGATATAGCTCAACCTTGAGTGACAAGGCTGTGATTTGAGAAATCACATTGTGCAAAGCATTGAATGCATTTATAGGTTCTTACTGCCTGGTAAACTAAAATTGTGATGCCTGCAGTTTGGATTGTAACCACGTATTATGTGTGGCCTATGACAGAGATTGCTTTCACTGAGGCGGTGAAATTAGAGAACTTGATTGGCAGATCAATTAGGAAATGGTCGGGAGTGCCACTTTATTGAAGTAGTGTGGCCCTATATGGTAAGCGGATTATAGAACTTCTTGCGACAAGTCTCAAAGAGCAATTAAAGTGTTCTATGGTGAAATTAGAGATGACTAGGGATGCTGTAGTTAGGGCTACCTCTTGTGAAAGCAGGCTGAAATGGAAGTGGAGGGATGCATTCCAATGTGCCCATTAAGTACTTGTAGTAAGTATGTGTTTTATTTAACTATAACTGAAAGGCACGCTGGCAAAAAGGACAGCCCGCTCTACCTCAAAATCGACCTCTCCAACCCGCCGTGTGACCACAAAAGGCCCTTGCCACTTTGCGAGTAATTTAGAGCTGGACGTAGGGAGCAACACCAACACCTTGTTTCCCGGTACAAATTACCTGAGTCGAGCGGCGCTGACGTTCCTGAGCCTGGAGCAAATTCTCCTGTGATGTCTGCTCCAACATGTGTAACTTTGCTTTCAGGTCCATAACGTATTGTATCTCGTTTTTGCTGGTGCTGCCTCCAAGTTTTCCTTAATTAGGTCTAGCACACTCTGGCCAAAAAGGAGTTAAAAGGGAGAAAATCCCTTGGAGGACTGGGGAACCTCCCGCACCACAAACAACAGAGGGTCCAACCACTTGTCCCAATTACAGCTATTGTTGTGCATGAACTTCCGAATCATGTTTTTCAGCGTTTTGTTAAAGCGCTCCAGCTGGTCGTCTGCCTGGGGGTGCTAAATCCTGGTCCGAATTGAGCGGATGCCCAGTCATTGGTAAAGTTCCCGAAGTGTATGTGACATAAAGGAAGTGCCCTGGTCAGTCAGGATTTCCTTCGGAATCCCGACTCAGGAGATTCAGGAGATGACTTGAAACAGAGCCTGCCCCACATTTTTGGCTGTAATTCTGCGCAGTGGCACTGCTTCAGGGAATCGGGTTGCATAGTCCACCAGAACTAACACAAAATGATACCCACGAGCACTGCGGTCTAATGGCCGATGAGGTCCATAGCGAGTCTTTCGAACAGGACCTTGACTAGAGGGAGGGGCCTCAACGCTGCTCTTGGATGGCCGGAGGGTTGACCAATTGCCATTCAGGACAGGCGGCGCACCACTTGCACCGCATTATTTCTTCTCCTGACTGAGTGTCCCTAATCACCGAAAAATACGGATGAGTAAGCGCAGCGTCTGGGCACACCAACACGCGATTGATTTTAGCTACTCGCTCAAAGGCCACGCGTAGGGTATCATCTCGCGACTGCTCCAGTGGTCCTGGGGACAGACACAGTGGTTCCCCGGACATCCTCCTCTGAGGCTGGGGAGTGGCTGAAAGCCGTACTGGCCCAGGGGATGGAGGTGGAACTGGTCCTCTGGCCGGCACCCGGTTGGTGGGGAGACAGGTATCGATCACTGTGCAGCCCCAATCCTCCTCTGCCAGCTGCTTCTCCTCTATGTTTATCTCTGAGCAGCAGGAGGAACTTCCTTATATGGAGAAATTGATGCATGGTTTATGATAATTGGAAGTTGCGAACATGCGCATGTCAATTTAGAATGGTTAAGGGTAAGAACAAATGTGGCTAGTACGCACACGTCTTGAATTTGGTAGTGATTTTGTGCGTCCAACCTTTTTCTCACAATGTAAGGTGGGAAGCAGCAGCTTCCTGGAACTCAAAGTGTCCAAAACAAAGGAGATGTTCATTAATTTTAGGAGGCCTTGTCACTCACTGTCTCCTACTGTCATCAAGGACCAGGCAGTGGAGACTGTCAGGGCCTACCAATATCTGGGCACAGTGATGGATGACAAGCAGACTTTTGAAGCTAACATGGAGGCAAAATGTGAAAAAGGGAGGGAGACTTTTCTTTTTAAGAAAAATTTATTCTTTTTCATTTAGAAAAAAAAGTACTGTATGTCATTATTTTATAGAAGTTTTATCAAGTATGTATATCTCTGCGGCAGTGTGAAGTGTGAAGATGGTGTTATGGAAAATGCAATGATTAAGCATTGTTAAATAATTGATGCTTTATATGTTGGATTACCAACGGATCATAATTTAGTCTTCCTCTTCTGTAAGAAAGTGTCCCTTACCCGAATGTATGGTGTTGCTATTAGGTTGACTTTTACATGGCTGGAAGACTTTATTGTTTTATTGGTGTTGGTATTGTTTTATCATGGTCATTCATCTTTTGTTAATAATACTCACTGTGTTTTGCCCGCTATCTGGGTTCATTTCCTGCTCCTATAAGACCATGTAAATACTCAGTGTAGGCTTCCACGGCACACATAGTGGTTTATTGTTGGTGTCAGCAACTGTTAAAACACTTATCAGCTTCTATTGAAGGCAAACAGCGAATCATATGGCTTGTCTCAGAATGTGCCCAACCTCCTCTGGGGATAAATACTGGCATATTCCAAATGTACCTCAGAGGGAACTGAGTCACTGTTTGAACGTGTACCTATATTACCTCTCTTATTACTCTACAGAATAATAATAAATATGCGAAAGGAATCTCAGTTTGTTTTCTGACAGCGAAGCAGATTAATCTCACCAACAGCAACAGGAAATTCTCCAACAATTGCTAGTAAAATCACGCGGGTCAAACAGACACAGTTAACCGAGCTGTTTTAGAAGAGTGTTTTAAAGAAAATCCAGCAGCGTTTTAAACTGTACCAGTCACCCACTCCAGGCTGAGTTCTAGCAAATACTCTCAGGCCAGCGTTTTAAGGTATCAGATATCAGATTTCTGAGATTGGGGACAAAATGCTCCACATCAGTGCCTCTCGCAGCGTGCTCCCATCACCGCTGCTTGTATAGTTAGGATGGGTCTTTTAAGCCGTCCCTGAGCTAGGTTTTTAAGCATGTTTGAAGCATGCCTGAAAACCGTGGCAGCTCGGGGACAAAGCTTATGTAGTTTGAAATAGTATCGGGAGCTTGGGGACGAAAGCAGCAGCGAATGAGCCAATGAGAGCGTGAGAGGAAACCAAGGTAGGAGATATAATATATAAGTGCATATGGAATGCATGTAATGTTTATTTAATATTTATTTGTTTATTTAAATAATATGAGGTATCTTTGTTGCACCTCCACAAGAGAAAAACATTTTACAACCTAAAATCCTTAACAAGGAACAACTATTTATACACACATATTTGTGAATGAGGCCCCTTAAGAGTAGGCAGAGGTGTATGATGTTGTTGTTTGGCTTTGGCTTGTTTGGCTTCTGCGTGTAGGCCCCTTATTATCAGCACATGGGATTTAACATCAGATCTTGTATATTATTGTATGCAGGTCCTGGACAGAGTCAAGAGGTCTGTGATACCGTTGCCAGGGAGGAACTTCATCAAACACTACCTTAGAAGTAGCCCAGATCTGTACGCTAAGTTTATGTATCAAATGTATTGCATTATTTTATGTATTTTCTCCTTTTGTCTATTTTGTTGTTATATTTGACCAATTAGCATTATATATTTATATGATATATTAACTGTGTAAATGCATTTACCCGTATCCTCCCATATTGTTTGCAGTAGTGTGTCATGAATGCACGGAAAATTGCACCTGGAGCAGTTGTTTTTCAGTCAAGGAAAGACAATGGCCAAAAACAAGTTTTGGTTGAGATTCTACCACCCATTGGAGTATGAAACAAGGTTCACTTTTGCTAATTTACATTTGGTGAAGGACAGGGCGATCGTATCTAGGCCTGTATTTATGAAGCATCTGAGTAGGAAATCTGTTCCAAGTACTCCAAATGTCTCAGAGTGGTGCAAATGTAGTCCTGCTTTTAGGCATAGACGTAAAAGCATTATATCAACTTTCTTAACCTGGGAAACTACTCCCATCTCCACCAGGATTTAGGAGAGCTCAGGGAGATTTAGGACTCCTCCTAACCCATTGGGAGTAGACCAGGGTCCACAAACCAATACTCAACTGAATTTAGAATGCTGTATTACATTACTGCTGCAAGGCATTAATGCAATCAGAGTAGAGGTCGCATGATAATGCTAGGTCAAAATTGTGTCTTACATTTAGTGAACTGTGTATGTATGCAGGTCCGTTCTGGATCTGTGTGACACTGGTGTTGACTGTGGCCATCAGCGGGAACCTTTCCACCTTCTTTGGCCAAATGGTAGACCATTCGTACCACTAGAGACCCCAGTTCTACAGAGGTCAGCACCCAGAGGGCCATGTTTGGGCATTTCCTTCCTCAAGTGAATTATTAAGAGAAAAATATTTTGTTTCTGTAGAAGGCTATTTAGTTCTTTCATTTTCCAAATAAAATCAGTATATGTGGATATTATTTTTGTAGTTTATTCATTTTCTTAAACTCTTAAACCCTGATGCTGATACACTGTTTTCTTGAATTTGGACATTTTACCAGTATTTAATGCAATCTCTGCTTTTTTTCCCAGTAACGATAGCAGCAGTAGCCATCTTCATGTATTCCTGGCTGGTGCCACTTTGCATATGGGGTTTCCTAACATGGCGGCAAGGCGCAGAGGGCCACGTTAAAAACTACACCTTCTTGGAGACTGTGTGTGTCTACGGCTACTCCCTGTTTATCTACATCCCCACATCTGTAAGTTCGCATATTTCTTATGGAAAATAATGTCATTCTAACGTAGATGCTCTTTTGTCTTGGACAAAAGAGTCCTGTGTAAATAAATTATTTTTTTGTCCTAGAAAATCTTTTTGTGTGTTGCAGACAATAGATCATGGTGATTTTTTACTGTGGTGAAGACAGTAAACATTACTTTGCACATGAATTTGTTGCGTGCATTTATATTATATATTACGGTAAAAGTTTCACTCCAGTATGAATTCATATACAAAGGAATTTGCCATGGTGAGGGTTGGTGGTTCAGAGAATTAGCATTAAAAAAGTCTGAAAAGTAAAAAAAATATCCAAATTACGGAAATAGCCAAAAATACAGAACAGAAATAGACAAATCTATAAAAATATACTGAATATATAAAGTGTGATTATATGCACAGGATAAATGATTGGTATGGGTGTATAGGGTATACATTATTATAAATTAATTATCTACAGTCTACAGTGTTATAACAGTGTTAATACGTATATTGCATGAGAGTGAGGTGAGAGAGAGAGCGTGTATGTGAGTGAATGAATGAATGGAGAAAATACTGTTTTTTTTATTTTAATAAAGAAAATTATTTAACAATAAAAACGTTTTTTTTCATTAGATTAAAAAAAGGTAATGAAATATTCATGAAGCACAGTGGTTTTGAAAAGTGCTAATATAAATATTTTGGCTTCAGAACAAAAGCTTCAAGCAATAAAAGGAAATGAGGTGCTTGATGGAGGGAAAGCTTGTATCTCTTCCTGTACGATCCAGGAAGAACAATAAATAAATGCCCGGAGTGATATATTAAATATTTAATGGAACAGAAACGGGTGTGTGTTTGGGTGTGACAAGCCCTCAGTCAGTAGCAGGAAGTGATCGATACCTCTATCTCCATTTTAAAAATAAAATAATTGTGCGGCTTTTTAACGTAATTGCCAAGTGAAGAATTGGTGACTGTCTTGTCTTTGTAGCTACTGTGGATCATACCATTCGAGTGGCTACGCTGGATCTTGATATTGGTTGCCACGGTGATTTCTGGGTCTGTTCTTGTGCTCACCTTCTGGCCCGTCATCCGTGACGACACAAAGATGATGGCGATTTCTACCGTGGCAAGGATCGTTGTGTTGCACACACTGCTGGCGATTGGCTGTAAAGTAAGTGAATTGTTGAACTCCCTTGACCAATCACTGATTTAAAGGGCAACTTGCAGGTTGGCATACCCATTAATTTGTGGGGAAATTTTGTAGCAATTTGATTTAAAAACTTTTTTTTTTTTTTAACTTAGAATTACAGCTGGACTCAATTTTATAATGCAATTAGCCATGCCCACCTACAAATCGGACATTGCCCGAGAAATTGAACATGACGTCACAATGGGGAGACGGGACAGAGCTAGCGTTACAGTGAATGGCAACTTGGCAAGTAGAAGAGATGCAGAGAGATGCTCAGCGTGTGTATTTATTTTAGATTTCGATTTATTTCAGAGTTTCCTACTTGTATGAAACGAAAAAAGTAAACATCCAGATTAGATGTATTTGTTTAGATGTATTTTGTTTTTATACTTAGTTTCCTACTTGAACAAAACAAAACTTGTGTCACGCCCATCTCTCCGTTAGTATGGGACTTTACTTTGTAAAAACTGAATTATTTTGTGTAAATACTCTTTGCTTCTAAATAATAAATCCTAAACACAGTACTTCACCTGCTGACTGACTACCACCCTGCTGCCAGACGACGACTCCCCCCTGTGACGTCACCGGCACAGATAAAAAAAAATCTGTTTTTACCCACAAATTTAACACCTACATTTTTCCTGTATTTTTGCCCTTTCTGCATGTGAAGGTTTAATTTTCTTTTTTCGAACCTTCCTCTCCATAAGGCCAAGATTGTAAATTCATTCAATTAAAAAAAAAACCTGATAGTTGATGCTCTTTAAGGATCAAAGAAGCCGTTCCATTCATTCATTCTTTTAATCCTGTCTTTCAGCTCTACCTCTTCCAGATGCCTGCTCATGTAACGACGCCGGTCCCCATGCCGCAGCTTGTGCACACAACGCAGCCGACCATAACGCACTCACAGGAACACCATTAGATTGTATTGGATACATTTTGTTATAGGAAGTGACTTCGAGGCACAAAATATGACCCCAGTACTTGAGTTTGGCTGTCAAATCACTTGCACTAGAACCATATTTATCCCAACCCAGTAGAGGTTAAATATTCAGTTAGTCGACGCATGAATCTGACAGTTTGTTCAAAATTCCTGCATTATTTACACATTATTTATGATCCTTCAACCTAAAGTGAAAACTGTATTTCTTCAACATTGCCAATTTTTTACTTAATGGACATGTTCGCTATTTTTCAACCCAGGCCATATTGAAATGTTGGATCCCATCATTTATAACTCTTAACGCTTTACTACTAAGAAACTTACCACTCTGCTGCAGCCTTTCACTGTGCTTAAATGCAGTCTAATGAAGCAAATCCAAGCACATCCAAAGCGTAACCTTGGCTAGAGTAGATTACACAGGTTTCACTCTTGGGAGGAAAAAACTGAGTGGTGCAACTTCCTATTTTCTAATCGCTTATGTTAGCACAGATGTAGCCAAATTAGTTTATTTGCGGAGGTGCAAAAGAGTAGATAAAACCCAGAATTTTTTTTGGTCAAATTTTCAAAAAGGAGATTCCCATGTTTTGTTTTTCCCAAGTTTTTCTTGCCCCTTTGGACCACATTCAAGCACTTCATAAATCTAGCCGTTAGAAATGATGAGAACCAAGGTCTGGGTTAAAAATTGCGAACCTCCTTTAAGCCTGTGTGCATAAACCTTTATAGTGAAGGGTTCTGTCACTCCCATGTAGGGCTTATTGATCAGAGCCAATAGTCAAAACTCTGCCAAGAAATGTCAGAATATGAAAATGTTGTCTAATAATTATTCATCCATCACTGACATAAAAACTTTGGAACAACTGCAAGTGTAACTTTAGCCTTGTCAGTTGTATTAACTCAAAGCCATAGTTTCAAATGTTTTTGACAATAGATCTATTTACCCCCGCTTTACAGTCGCCCTCGCCTGGCAAGCAACCAACACATGTAGAGGGAAAATAACCTGGATTTTACTGTATATATACAGTGCATCCGGAAAGTATTCATATCGCTTCACTTTTTCCACATTTTGTTATGTTACAGCCTTATTCAAAAATGGATTAAATTCATTGAAAATAGCCGACGCTCCCCATCCAACCTGATGGAGCTTGAGAGGATCTGCGAAGAACAATGGTAGAAACTGCCCAAAAATAGGTGTGCCAAGCTTGGAGCATCATACTCAAGAAGACTTTAAGGCTGTAATTGCTGCCAAAGGCGCTTCCACAAAGTATTGAGCAAACGATGTGAATACTTATGTACATGTGATATTTTACTTGTTTTTGTTTTTTTAAATAAATTTAGCAAAAATTTCTAAACTTTTTTCACTTTGTCATTATGGGGTATTTATTGTGTGTAGAATTTTGAGGAAAAAAAATGAAATTAATCCATTTTGGAATAAGGCTGTAACATAACAAAATGTGGAAAAAGTGAAGCGATATGAATACTTTCCGGATGCACTGTAGTTAGAATATCTATAATTTCTTTTGGTGTCCTGACATTTCACATGGCTAAAAAGCTGTTTTCTCTTGGTCTTGCATCCAATCACAATTTTTGCGTGAAATTATTTATTTATGGAAACTTCTATTCAGAGAAAGGGTGTCATTTTGATCATGGTCTATGTCGATAACTTTAGGAAGGGTATTTCCCTGTCATCTCTAGGCTGCCTTGTGTACCTGACATTTCAGTGCACTGCAAGCCTTCACACAAAAAGCACCCGTTTCTTTGTATGTACAGCTGAAATGGAGAATGAAACGTTAATTTATTCCTTTGCGAATAAAATCCTTCCGATGCCTCGGACCTCAACTCTCACTTGTTTTCTTAACCAATTTTACATCAAAGAGCAAGAACCAAACCATTTGGCTCTTGCAAAGTCAGAGTTTTCATATCTAATGCATTTTGTTTTGTTCATAATCTACATTACTTGTAATGGCAATATGGGCTCTCCTCATTGTTTTGTGCCCCAACTAGTCAATTTTTAGACTCACTTACACCCGCATTGTTTTTACATATGCCACGTGCATTACCGTGTCTTGTATACTATATGTATGTATGTATGTATGTATGTTATTACACAGCTCATCTGTCAAAATTTTTTACTCTATTGTCCACTTACCATGGACAGTAAGACATGGTGAATTGAAGACAGTTTCAGTCTTAATCAATAATTGTCTTGTAGTGTCATGTTAAATCCTAGGGGTTGGTACTCATAGCATTAACCTGGGAAATATGAGTGATGGCCCTTTATCAGTTGATACCTTTGTTTCTGTTGGTCATTTCATCAGATGTGAAGCCCATCATCCTTTTTAAGTGCGTCAAGATCAACTTTTTTTTAAAAAATGTAAAAATAAAAAATAAAAAAAAAGACCTAATTAAATAAACTTAATTCTATCTTATTTCCCTGTTGAAAGAAAAACATTTAACAACTAATGCTACTTATTCGAGAAGGTTTTGCTGGCTGTGACTGGTTGGTTTGATTCTACCGACAAAATGCATTTATTGTAAGCCGCTTAGAACAAAAGTGTTGGCTAAATGACAATGTAAAAAAAGTTTTTTCAGTAACATATGGATCTGTTTACGCAGTGTTTCTCACACTTTTTAGAACACAGTACCACTTAAAAAAAGTGTATTAGAAAACCTTGACCCTCATTTCTCTTCCCTATGGTCCCTGTATTGAGCCAGATGTATAAGATCGGTGCTCTCCATTTTCGGTGTAACTAGTAAGCTACTAGATAGCCATCTATCTGGAGTTTGATTCTAGGATTTAGGATGAGTAAATAATTTAAATTAAACTATTATTGACGCTTTAGGGGCTACAGAACCAAGGTGAAGTCCAAATGACATTGGGCACGACGCATCGTTGCTAAGGTAGAAGAGTCGGTGTTGACAGAGAGAAGGCTGTTATTTGAGGTGGGGGTGGAGGCAGATAGAAACACATGACAAAACAGCTCACAAATGGTCTTCCTTGTACACTTGTCCATGATGACTCATCTACACAGAGCAAAAATGTTTCAGGGCGCCAATTTGGCGGTTACATAATGTGATCATGATGCCACAACATTTGATGCCAGGTGGTGTCTGGGACATTTTCCCGTCATATTTAATTAACTTTTTTTTTTCTCTTTTTTTTTTTTTTACATTTGCCTTTTTTGCGAAAGGAAAAAGTAAAAGACAACAAAAAGGTTAATCCCACAAACATACATGATAATTTTCAACTTTCTTGATATCAGTTTGAGAACAGAGTCCGACAACATATGTG
>OMKR01000411.1:0-15326 GCA_900302355.1 Cyttopsis rosea
GAGAGAGAGAGAGAGAGAAAGAGAGAGAGGAGGGAGGAGAGAGAGAGAGTCATTCCTCTGGATCCTAGCGCCGGCGATCGACACCTGACGCGGTTGGAGATGACATTCCCGAAGGCTCGCCATTGCGATTTTTTTTTTTGTATATTTTGTTCTGGTTTATAAACTAACTACTGTACGTGTAAGAAAAAAAATTAATTCTGCATTGTCAGAATAAAGTAATGGCAAGTTAAAATAATTGATAAATCGTGAATAAAGTGTAAAAGAAACAAAAGTAGAATGCATCGAATGCATGTGTTCTGGGCGTAAGTTATTGCTATTAGCTTTCCCCACAAACTGTACCAGAACCTAACTTTTTAGATAAAAATTAAAATTTTAAACAACTAAGAAGACTAATTGAAGGACTAAAATAGAATACATAGAATGCATAAAGTTTAAAAAAAAAAAAAAAAGTAGAATACATACAATGCATAAAATCAAGTAATAAAAGTTATAGTGCAGTGCAAGAAATTAATCAAAAGCTGCAAATTAGATTTAGTAAAAGGCAAACGGCGGCAAACAGAACAGTCTTCAGCTTTGATTTGAAAGAACAGAGTTGGAGCAGACCTGCAGTTTTTTGGGAGTTTGTTCCAGAATGCTGCTTCTCCATGTTTAGTTTTTACTCTGGGGACAGAAAGCAGACCTGTCCCAGGTGACCTGAGAGGTCTGGATGGTTCATAATGCAGCAGAAGATCAGAAATTGGCCCTAAACCATTCAGTGCAACAGTAGTATTTTGAAATCAATTCTTTGACAGACAGGAAACCAGTGTAAAGACCTGAGAACTGGAGTGATATGATCCACTTTCTTGGTCTTAGTGAGGACTAGAGCAGCAGCGTTCAAAATCAACTGCAGCTGTCTGGTCGATTTTTTTCGGGAGACCTGTGAAGACACCGTTACAGTAGTTGAGTCTACTGAAGATAAATGCAAGGACAAGTTTTTCCAAATTTTGCTGAGACATAAGTCCTTTAATCCTTGGTATATTTTTAAGGTTAATTGTTGGACATCTGAGATGTGTAATTACCTATAGACACAAAGTAGTTCCTGTCCTTTAAGTAGGATTCAAACCAGTTTAGTACTGTGCCAGAAAGTCCTACCTAGTTCTCCAGTCAGTCTAGTAATATGTTGTGGTCGACCGTGTCAAATGCACTGAGATCCAATAATACTAAGACTGAAATTCTGCCACTGTCTGTGTTGAGGGGGATGTCATTGAAGACCTTAACAAGAGCAGTCTCAGTGCTGTGGTGTGGTGGAAATCCTAACTGGAACACAGCCAAGAAGCCAAGAAGTTGTTCAGCTGTTGAAAAACAGCTTTTTCAATGATTCTACTTAAAAATGGGAGGTTTGATATGGGCTTATAATTGTTTATTAGTGAGGTGTCGAGATTGTTCTTATTTCAAGAGTGGCGTGATGACGGGCCTGTGGGAAGCAACCTGAGAGAAGAGATATGTTGACAATTTGTAGAAGATCTGAGGCCATGCAGTTTGAAAGATTTTTGAAAAAGCCTGTTGGCAGGATATCAAGGCAGCAGGAGGAGGATTTAAGATGTTGTATAATGTCCTCCAAATTTTTATGGTTGATCGGATCAAATTGTGTCAGAAAAAGAAAAAGTCGAAATTTTGAGATTAAAGGCGAAATGTCAAGATTAAAATCATTCATGAGAACGTTCATGAGATTCATTTGAGAACGAACACAACATTTTAGGGGAGAGTAAAGACACCGTTATGTGAGGGAAAAAGTCGAAAACATGCTTGTCTTCTATAATAAATGTATTAATTATAAATTACTTGAATCTCAACATTTCAGTCTTTAATCTGGTAGTAAACTTTATTTTTTCTTTTTCTTTTTTACAAAGCCAAAGGTTAAAAAAAAACTCCTTTACACATAACAGATTGGTTTAACAATAAACCACCTATTGTATAGAGCTGTTTTTCCGCTCACCCATTCAAGGACAAACAGAGCTGTATTGCACAATGGACAGATTTATGAGTTATAACTTATGCTGACACTCAAACTGACATTTTGCGAGTTCACCAAGGAAATGTTTGATAAAGTTAAAAAAAAAAAACATCTAAATCATTGTTTGGATTTGTTGTTGGGCTTTGTTCACGGAGTTAGGGTGAAACATGATTTGTATGTGTGTTTCTTCCAGTTTTTAAATCAGAATTACTTAATTTATTCTTATTTGACCACAGTCTTCGATATTAAATTGTGTAAGGGAACAACATCCCATTCATTTCTTTTAAAGCCAGTTTTCAGTTAAATTTACATCAATGCTATCAGATAATTGAAAAGGAAATCTACTATATAGATAAATTGAGGTTGATGTCTTAAATACACCAGGTGTCAATGCCATTTTATTTAAAATTATTTTATTTAATTTGAACATTATTTTAAAATACTACGTAAAATTACCCATTTCCAGTTTTTCTATTTACTCTCAAGTTTACTTTCCACCTGCTGGGACCCCAGCGTCCAATTGTCTCTGCATGCCCTGCAGAGACATGAGGCAAGATTAGTTTGTAGCACACAAATATTTTAAAATTGTCGGAACTCACTTCGGCAAAAGAGTAATTTGCTTGTTTTGTTCGGTAACAAAAGAGTCACATATGCGCCTCAAGCAGTGGCCATGGGCCTCATTCATGAACAGTGCGCCGCACAGATTTGTGCTTAAATCTTGCGTACACATGGTTCAAGCAAAAATTCCAACAATTTGTTCGGACTGCCTTGGACCATGCATACGCAAAAATCACCTTAAAAAAAATCTGACTTCAGAGTCCTGGAAATTATATTGCCAAATATTTGGTGAGCAGCTATTTTGCACGCAAAGTAACCTTTCTACACACATATTCATGAATGAGGCCCAATGAATCCTGAATGGATTTGCGAATGAGATGAGCTGTGAGCCGCGAGTCACGCATGTGCCTCAAGCAGCCCAGCAACATGCCCAACAAACTCCTTAAGTTTTGATTCAGTGAGTGGGCAAGCAAGAGATATAGGGAGTGAATGTTAACTGATGCAACCATCTGAGTGCAACCATAGCTCAGTCTTGAAGTGGAAGGCCACACAAGCTCATAGACTGACAGGTGCTGAAGCACATAGAACAAAGTCTGTCCTCAGTTGCAGCACTCTACCACATCCAAAATTGCGTCTGGAAGCAACATCAGTACAAGAACTGTTCATCGGGAGCTTTGTGAAATAGGATTCTCAAGCTCAACAGCCACACACCAGCCCCTTTGCATCATTATACAGTACTTTGGAGCAGTAGAAGCATGTTTTCTGGAGTTATACATCAAGCTTCACCATCTGGCAGTCCAATAGATGAATCCCTGTTTGGTGGATAGCAAGAGAATACTACCTGTATTTGAATTTGTAGTGCCACCTATAAAGTTTGGTGGAGAGGGAAAAATAGCCCATAGCTGTTCCTCATGGTTTGGGCATGGCCCTTTCCCATGGAAGGGAAAACTTAACACTACAGAATACAATGGCAAATACAAATTATGGAAACAAAATTACATCATCTCCTGCCTCACAACTCACTGGTAACTTTGTCCTTTTGTGTAACTTGTGTCACTTTTGGGCCTTTACGCCCATTCAATTATTATTTCTTGATTGACCCTTCGATTTCACATCTCAACGTTCACCAAAAAACTCGCAAGACTGAAGATATTTCCTTCAACAAAGAAAGATGGTTTGATTTATTTTCTGTAGCTTCTTCAAAATCAACGGCTGCCTTGTATTTCCACTGGTAAGCAATCCTTCTCCAGCGCCGTTGAAGTAGCCTCCAGCAGTGCTTGTAAACCTTGTAGGGTACCCCACTTGGCCCATGGGATGCCTTCCAGTCAGGTTCTTTCTCATTGAAATCCATGGTTGGTGTTTAACAGAGCCTTAAATGGCAACGTTGCAGGTTGGCATACCCAAAAATGTCGATTTGTTTTTTAACTTAGAATTACAGCTGTGCTCATTTTTGTAATTAGCCACGCCCACCTAAAAATCGGACATTGCCGGCAAACTTGAATGTGACGTCACATGGGTGAGACCGGACAGAGCTAGCGCTACAGTGGCAACTTGGCAAGTAGAAGAGATGCAGAGAGACACTCAGTGTTTTTATTTTGATTTATTTCCTAGTTTCTTGCTTGGATGAAACAAAGAACATGAACATAATTAAAAGACATTTCTGCTCTGTCCCACCGGAAGCGGTGTAATGCTTACTGACTCAGAACAGATGAACCCACAAGCACGACACCAAAACGGTAAGAAGTCAAAGTCCATAAGGTTTATTCCAGAAAACAGGCAGGGGTCAAAACCAGGAGATCAGTCAGAGAAGGCAAACTTATCTGGCAGGGAACAGGCAGAGAATCAGGGTCCAGGGAATCAGGCAGAGGTTCGGATGGAAGGTACAGGAATCTGGAGACAATCTGGCAGGGAACAATGAGAAGTGGAATGGTATTTAACTGAAGGACTAATGAGGGAATGAGCTGCAGGCGGCGGGTGAAGGGAAAGTAGGTGAAGGGAAAGGAGTGACAGCAAAGCAAAAGGGAGTGGGCAGATCTGAAATGACATGGAAGTTAGGCCGCATTTACACTATGAGGCCCAAGTGACTCAATTCCAATTTTTTGCTCACATGTGGCACAGATCGGATATGTAAAATGAACGTGTAAGCAGGAAAAAAACACATGGAATCGGAAATTCTCAGATCCGTTTCGGGCCTCAATCATATCAAATCAGATATTCATTGTATCTGTCAATGCAACTGTCATCTAAACGGACAGATTAGATATTCCCTGTCATTGCGATTTGCACATCATCCAAACTGGATGCTGAATGTCAAATATGCTTTTGTATTCACCATGGGTTCAAGATCTATTCCATTCAAGTCATTGAATACAGTTTAAATAAATAAATATTCAGCATGAAGAATGTCGACTTGACTTTATTATTATACAATTAAGGCACTTTCAGTGGTACACCACAATGCAAAAAAAGTGTGTAATGTTGCTGGACTCAAATGTCAGCAAAAATCCTATATACTGTGCACTTGAACTATCTTGCATGGCCTGGCAAAACCCACGGACTATCAGGCATACTGATGTGTAGCTTATGCCAAACAGATGTGCCAGTGTGCAATAACCAGCTCCTGTCGCAAGCCACCATAGTCTGACTCCAACTGAGCACTGAGATCGCATGGCGAAATACTGTATCCTCGTAGGAGAGCCTTGGCGATAACCGCTCGCACAGCATGTTGAATGTTTCTCTCTGCATTCTAAAGTTGCTGACCCACTGTTCCTGGTCAAAGGTTCCAACAGCACGATCCCATCAATCTTGAGTCCTTTCCCCCATCCACACATCCCTCTGAACCCATGTAGCGGTGACCAATATTTTGTGGACCTCTGAAAATGCGTCGGAAAGCACCCAATCACTGGCGCATTTGTCCCGCCTTCTTGTGTTGATGAACTTGACCAACTACCTATCAGATCTGGATGGCCACAGAGGTGACCAATGAGATTTTAATCGTGGCCACGGCCACCCCAGGCCATCCTCTAGAATCGCCACTGCCAGTATCCAAACCCTTGTGTATGCATGGGCATTGTTTCAAGTGTTAAGCAAGTGTAAACACAGGTATCGCATATGACTTTGAAAAGTAGATGTAAGCCAGCGGTCAAAAAATCGGATATAGCCAAAAAATCGGAACTGGGCATCAAGACCTGCAATGAAAATGCGGCCTTAGTGACATGGCATGAGGAAAAACACTGATGAAAGTAAAACAGAAAACAAAAGAATGAAACAAATATATAAATACTGGGAGATCAGGGAGGATTCATGACAAGCGGTCCCACAGCGTCCCAGCTCTCTCTGACGCTGTTTTAGAAAAAGATAGGGTGTGTTTTTATTTTACGTTTGGATTTATTTCCATTAGTTTCCTACTTGTATGAAATGAAAATTGTAGGTTCCGCTCCGTCCCACCGGTAGCGGTCCCGCTGCGCCCCAGCTCTTACGGTGTGCGTTCATTTTATATTAGATTTCGATGTATTTGTTTTCATTTCGTTTCCTACTTGAACAAAACAAAACCCGGTGTCACACACATCTCTCCGTTGTTCTCTTTAACTTTAACTTCTCCGTTGGTATGCAACTTTATTCAGTCAAAACAGAATTTTTGTGTAAATACTCTTTACTTCTAAATAATAAATCCTGTACTTCTGTGATGTTCAGTCCCTCCCCCCTCCACTCTGCTTCTCAGGTGCTTGTGCAGTCACTGCCAGCCCATGGCCTCAGCTGTGTTATTTATTTTATTTTTATTGTTAAAGCTAGAGTTTGTGCAACCTGCACAAACAGAGTACTTCACCATCCGAAACAGCTGTGAAACTAAAATTGACTAAAATTGATTGACTGCCTACCACACTGCTACTGTGCTGTGGCAGAGAGACGACGACTCCACCCTGTGACGTCACCGGCCGAGATTTTTTTTAAATTACCTTTCAATTTAAAACACCATTTTTTCTGTATTTTTGCCCTTTCTGCCTGTAAAAAATTTTTTTTGTTTGTTTTTCAAAGTCAAAGCCAAAAATTGGATTAAAAAAACAGTTAGTTACTCTTTAATCACAAAAGCCTTGCAATGTCCAAGGTCTTGCTACCTACCTACACCTACATCGATGGCTGTAGGTGCTTTTAAGTTAGCTGACAAACAATTGCTGCAGACCCTTGAACAAACAATTGGTCTCAAAATGGGCCTGCACGGAAGTAGTGTAGGTTAGCTCAATTATGTGATTCGAAGTGGGAGGGAAGTAGTTGCTGATGCTATTATTTTCTGCTGGGGAAAATCCTGGCTAAATTAGCTATTGTTCACTGTGTGATGCTCAACACTTTGGAATGGGCAATTAGGATTAAATGTTGAATCTTGAAAACACATTCGGAGGATCTCTTTTTATAATGGAAGTGTTTGCGTAGAATCACGTACAAATTTTCATACCCTGCTGCAACTTGTTAAATGCTGTGGAAATGCCGTAGAAAAATATCATTGCTGCTAGACTGGCACTCAGTTCAATCAGGAGACTATATTGAGGAATAAGAGACATTTATTTGACAATAAGTTTGAGTCATGGTTTTGGCATTAAGACTGGATGAAAACAGTGCTATTACATAAATTAATATATGTATATAAATGGAGGATGGATCTCAGAGAGGCGCTTGGAGAAATCTTCCCCCGGTAGTGGAGTCGACAAGTCGAAAATCAGCCGATCTTCAGCTTATTTTTGGGCTGACTGTAAGTTTTGGAGATGAGCGTTTCGCTGGGAATGAACACACCGACCCAGAATCCTGGGGACGACCTGTGATGGGAAGGTCTATGAACACCGGAACAGGATGGCGAGAAAGTTTGGAGGACAGGAGTTTAATGATCACAGGAGTGGAATTGGCTTTTCAGTATTTTGCTGAACCATCTCACTTGTCAAGCCAATTGGGATGCTCACAGTGGGCAGACTGATCTCGGGTGTGCGTCCTTGCGCTAGCAAAAGAAGTAGAAAAAAGGGCAGTTTGAGGAAGTGTAAACGTTTTCATTTAAGTAGGTTTGCATGTTGTTGAAGGCGTGCACCTGGTGACCTTCGGCCATCAATTGGGTGGCTGCTATTGCGGATGGAATTGCAGTGCTCTCTATGTTCAGAGTCAGGCGTCAAAGGACTCGAGAGAGTTTAAGATCGAGTGCACAGTTGAGGTGAGGTTGTCCTTATTTATGGAGTGAGCAGGGGAGTGGGTCTGACTGGTGCTTG
The DNA here is from genome assembly GCA_900302355.1 of Cyttopsis rosea. NCBI lineage: Eukaryota > Metazoa > Chordata > Actinopteri > Zeiformes > Parazenidae > Cyttopsis > Cyttopsis rosea. Next base: position 7,798 of record OMKR01000411.1, read on the forward strand.
AGATGTGGAATGAATGGAGGTATACCTCGTTCATTCCACCTCTCCAGCACCAGTGTGATGCATTGGGTGATGCGTGAATGTTTGGATGGAGGAAGGATATGGGATGACTTCCTGGTTCTTTTCCATCCTCTATCTGGTTGAAGTGTGTGGCAGTGGCCGGCGGGTATAGCTGTGGCAGAGCTTTCTGCCAGGGGAGGGAGAGCTTCGCCCTTTATGGGATCTAAGCTGCTGGATAGACCTGCCGGCTGAGCCAGTTTTCTCAACTGAGAGAGCTGGAGACCGGAGATGGCTGTTTTTAGGAGGGTGGAATAGACTCATATGGGAACAGATGGCTGCCGGAATCGGACATTGTGAAATTATCTGGATGAAGTAGATATATGTCGAATACGACGCTGAACTGAAGAGTACTTTCTGGGTATTTGAAAGTCTGGTGACAACACTTGAGCACAGCGTCTGGAATGACACAAGGAGAGAGAAGCAAGCAGCGGAAAGCCATGGGATTGGCTTCACACAGGGTGTGGCAGGCCCTGATTGGCTGTGGTTAAAGGTACAATATGTAACTTTTCCGCATTAAAATTTCTAAAAATGACTAGACCTATGTTATATATTTTGTTGAGTTGTTTACTTTACATTATCCCAAATGTTTCCAACAATTTTCAAACCAAGAGAAATCCGTAATTTTAATGTTGGTAACGGACCGTTTCATTAGGTCGCCTGTCATGGTCTATCCCCTTTACCCCCTCTTTTTTTGACTCCACTATTGTTTGTATTGGTCTACTATTACTCTACTAACTGTTGTTTGATGGAGCATGATTAGTTATTGCTGTTTGCTGCATGTTCTGTCGCAGAAGCAGTCCCCGTAAAGTGCACACGTGATAAATGACGATGAATGATGATGAAAAAAATGTCTGACGCCATCAGACACCATCTTTTTGTTATTGTTTTGATTGAGAGACCCCTAGCGGCAGAAATGACATATTGTACCTTTAAATGGGGGAGCTGACATATAGTATCATATGATAGCAAGTACTGTAGTCTTCCTGATTGAACTTTCGCTAAATCTCTATTTACATATGGATAGAGGCAGAAACAACAGAGTGTTTTGCTGAAAGTACCACTCGCATTATTATAGATTCGTATTATATAGTTATTATAGCCATTCTAACCTGTGTCTCTCTTCCAGGCTCTGACAGGCTGATTCACTGTGCGTGTATGCATGTGCGTATCTCAGTGTGTGTCCGGAACTGTTTCTCCCACTTCTGTATGAAGAAGATAAACATTCACTATTTTCACCTCATCAGTCGACCAAAATCGGTTTCTGAACAAATTTGATGCAAGAAATTGGCTATCCAGTTGCTGAATCTTCATTCATACACTCTCTACAATTTAAAAGTTTTTTCCGACCTTGCCCGCGGTGTCCGGAGCGGCGTGGACCACACTGCGGGCTCCAGCTGTGGGTGGAGTTACTCAGATGGGGGGCAGCTCTAATGCTAATGTGTCATACCTGATGTAGGGTGTGACAGCAAACTTGAACAGCTTTTCTTTTTGACCAGAGACCCAAATGAATGTGCACAATTACTGAAAAGTGAGTTTTTCATAATACAGTATGTCCCCTTTAATAGTAAATTGCAATAATAGCACAATCACTGAATTTTGATTTTTTATTCTTTTATTCTCAGTGAAGCTGTTAAGTTGTAGGCAAATCATGTCTTGGTCTAGGTTTTTGGGACACTATGTTGTGCAAGACATCTTCTCGGAACTGGATAAATAGGACAAGAATGAGACTTATTCTGCTTTAGGTATAGTGAAAATACAATGGTGAGGTCCTGAGTAGACTTAGTGGATGCATAGAATTTCATGGGATTTCTGAATATCGCAGGTTTTACCATTTAAAATGTATTTTATAATGTATGATTTAATGTAATGAGTGAGTGTTTCAAATCTCTTAAATTAGTGAAGCAGCTTGGCTATTCAGTAGCTACCATCCATCCCCAACTACCACCCAGGCACCATACAGACCCGACCAGTGACTAATTCCACTGGCACCGTGGCTCAGGTGCCACAGATTCTGTACAGGCCTCCTTGATGGCTAACCGCCATCCCTTCCTATCATCATGGTCTAAGAGCTACCTCTCCAACTGATGTCTTTCTGTGCCATCCACAGTAAGTGACTAGGCCTTTCAGCTGTTTCAGATAAATCCTTAAGAGCTGATCTCAGAGAATGACCTAAAAATACCTCAATCTGAAAGGAATGAGTTTATTTGGATACTTAGAAAAAGTGGCACTCTCAACCATTTCCTAATTTAACTGTTTGTTAACTCTATTTTATCCACCTCAGTGATAGCAATGCCATAAACTGTTATTCTGTAGGCCAGATTGTTGTGGAAACAATCTGCAAACTGCAGGCACCACAATTTCAGTTGATCAGGCAATAATGACCTATCAATTCATTCAATGTCCCTTGTCAACTCACTTATCAGGTACAGACTGATAATCCAGGTACACGTTAATGCACTGACACAAATGTATTGTGCAGCTGCATATTCTGTTTAGGGTGACTGTGATTTGCCCAACAGCAAGACAGCACTTCACAATGTCTCAAGCTGTCTTCAACAGATGCTTGATCTTCCCTACTTGACATCTCCTCACTCACATATGGATGACAATTAATCAATATACTTCCAGACTATGAAGCTCTCATGGTGAAAATACCAAAAGCTTACTTTTATGACATGCCTCATGCCAAAAGTTATCTGACAGCCCCAATCCCCCCACTTAATCCCATGGCAATCAATTTACAACTGTTATAAAATGCTTAATAAACTTTGCAGCTGCTCATGTGTAGGCCTATTTCTCAACAATTTAGGCTGACAGAAAAATCACTTAGACTGTTTAACTCAGGGTCTGAATTGATAGTGTTATGATGTAGAATTATGTAGCCCATGAGAGCTGCTGTGTGCAGGTAAGCATATAATCATGATATATATTCTCAGTTGAAGTATTTCTCTATTGAAAAAAATATTTTGGAGCCAGATAGCCCCACTCTTTTTTCTTTTCTGTATTTATTTGCGATTTCATAAAAATAACAAAAACCATGCCAGCCAGTAAAGACAAACACAAAGTTCACAAAGGTCCTGAGAGATATTCCCGAAAGCTTTCTAGGATTAAATGGCGACAACCCATAATAGCATTGCTTAAGCGTCAACTTGCTGTTAGAGCTAAAATGATTCCCATAATGTTAGTTAGAGCTAATTCAGTCAGACTAAGTGAATTCAGGATTTGGATTTATGTGCACGCTCTTGATATTTAATGGATGCCAAGCAATCAAATGTGTTTCAGGATTGATATATTGATCCTGGAGAACGTGATGTTTCTTTCACATCCACAGAGCAGAAATTACTGATGGAATCATATCTAAACAATTTTATTTAAATATTTTATTTAAGTACTAGATATTATGTCGATATTTCAGTACATTATCACTAAAGAAAAAAAGGCAATAATGCAGCTATTACAATAGGCAGAGATTCACAATTGGTGGTACCAATGGCCAAGTCCAAGACAAGTTAGAAGTCCCAGGTACCAAACTTCTAGCCAGGACACAAGCATTACAGCCCTGTCTAACTCTCTATATACTATACAATATACACCCAAACATATACAAGCTATACACTGTACAGAAAGGCCAATGGGGGAGGATGGGGAGAGACAGAGATACTGTATGTTGTGGGGGAGGGCAATTGTGAATTTTGATATCTTGCTTTGCTATTGTTACAACCCGAATTTCGCACAATGCAGCTATACAATTTGGGACATATCTTATTCATGAATGTAATCATGTGATACTATGCTGAGAAAAGAGACCAGAAGTGCCAGAAGTAAATGTTGATAATGATTTATTAAATCTAACTGCTCCGAATGACAGGAAACTCTGGCGGTCATCCAGAATTCATAGAACCGTAGTTACATGTGTAACTCTCATTCTATTTCATTCCTGCTAACTGTCAGAGATAGTGCCTTGAGGCTTGTACCAACATGGTCACGAGGAACTCACCATCATATGACTAAAAAGATGTTGGCAGGACCACTGCAGCAACAGCATGAGGAACCGCCACATTGACCCTGTAGAAGCAGCCAAAGGTACATAGTGAAGACCAGGTAACTGCAGCACAAATGTCTCCCAACAATACCTCTCTTAAGGTTAGGGTTACGCTCCAGCTAGAATAGCATGTAACCCTTCCAGGTATACTGTAGGTAACCTTTTGGACCTATAGGCATGCATAATAGCCTCGACAATCCATTGGGAAAGTCTCTGTTTTGACAGAGAACCCTGTTTAGGGTTGCCAGAATTAGGGGAGTCAGAGGAAAGTCATATAGATGCCTGTCCGGCCATGCATGGCTCAGAGCATCCTGACCGAGCGGGCTGGATGTCTCTGTCAGAGAATACCAAAGGGGACAGTGTGTCGTCCTCTCAGGGGCGAACATGTCCTCCTCTGCTCTGCTAAATCTATGCCAGATGTCTTCTACCACTTGTGGGTGGAGTCTTCACTCCCCTGGGGGAGGCTTCTCACGGGACAGAAAGTCTGCCATGTGATTGCATCTGCCAGGCAAATGTATGGGGCTCAGAATACGCGGTAAAGCCCAGGTGTGAAGCTGCTGCACCACCCGCAAAGCTCCTGTACCCCCCTGGTGGTTGATCTGATAGACCGTTGAGACAGTGTCTGTTCATTGAAGAACATATCTGCCCTTCAACTCTGGCAAGAAATGTTTTAGTGCCAGGTAACTTGCCTTGAGTTCCACCGCATTTATTTCCTCCGTTCCCTACTGCCTGTTCCCCCCCACCCCGAAGGGAAGCATCCATTGTTACCAGTTTCTGACATGATGGAATCCTTCCCAAACATACACCCTGGTTCAAATAGCTCCTCCTCTTCCATGGAAGCAGCGACATTTACGTTTTTGTGGCACCTGGGGTCAGGTGCAGACCATTCAACCACACCTGAATGAGACGTAGAGAGAAGGCCCAACAGGATTACGTTGGAAGCTGTGGTCAACATACAGAGCAGGAGGAAAAGGCTGTACTTCAACACCTTGAGTAGGTGGAGTATGGCCTTGATGTGTCCTGGGGACAGGAAAGCCCTCATTTGTTAAGTCTAATGCCATCCCCAGAAAGATTACCTGCTGGCTTGGGGTGAGAGAACTTTTGCTGTAGTTCACTGTGAGACCAAGATTTTCTATGTGAGAGAATGTGACTGCGGTGTCCTTCACTGCATGCTCTTGGGTTGGGGAGATGATCAACCAGTCATCTAGATATGGCAGGGTTGTCACTGCCCTGGCCTGTGTTGATGAAAAGGCGGACCAAAGTCTGAACGGAAATATTCTGAACTGATAGGCTTTGACCTTGGAGGCAAACTGCAGAAACTTCCTGTGATGCATGGCAATTGGAACACGCATCTTTTAGGTCTATGCATGTGAACCAGTTCCCTTGTGAAACATCTGGAGCACATCGCAGCACGTGAAACACCAGAATTTTTAAAAACTTGTTCAAACCTCTCAAGTCGAGGATGAGGCGAAGACCTCAAGACAAGCCATCTTTTTTGGGAATTAAAATGTTGAGTAGAACCCATCATGCCATGTGCCTGACTTACCTGCTCTATGGCATGCTTTACCAGTAGGGGTCACTTCCTGTCTTAAGGCCAGGGACTTGGCCATCAGATCATTGACCACAGACATTCTGATCACACTGAACATTGGGGGCCGGTATCGTAATTGTAGATTGTACCCCTGGGATAGTGTAGCCACTATCCAGGGGTCTGTGGTCTGGGACCCCCAGTAGCTCATGTGCTGCTGGGAGAACCATCCGATTGCCAGTGGCGAACCCTCAGGATTTGCGCTACTCCTCCTGGAGCCCTGGGGGGGTCGCATCATGGAGGAGCATAATTTTGTGGCTCCTGAAAAGCTGAGCATAACCGTGGCGTGAACTGGCCCTGTTGCTGCACCACTGAATATTGAGGCCATACTTGCCTACCTGGGTGAGCAGATGGGTAGGAGCTGTATGGAAGGACCACCTTGCCTGGATCAGCCAACTGCTGTCGAGCTTGACCCGCTTGCACACTACGTTCTAGGGCCTGTTGTGCAGCTGGTCCAAACACCTGGCCTGGAAACCCCCGGGATGGAACGAAGGACATGCTGCCCTTCCACTGACAACAGGGCAGGTTACATGGCACCGTGCTCAGGTGGGTTATCTCCCAATTAGGGGCCTTTCTGTGTGGAGTTTGCATGTTTTCCTCGTGCTCTTATGGGGTTTCTTCCATATAACATAAGACGTAAGAAAAAAACACACAGAAGATCGTCGTCTGACCAGGGATGGACATTTGGAGTTGGTCCCCGGGCGCATCACTGTATGCTGCCCACTGCTCCTGGCTGCCCCCCAGTGGAAAGGACACACCGGGATAGGTTAAATGCAGAGAACAAGTTTCACTGGCCACCATTTGAAGCATGTGTGTGTGTTGGTTGCCGTCACCGCATCAGTGCATGTGTTGTGGTGTGTGTGCTGTGTGACAAATAAAGAATCTTCTTATCTTCGGCAAGGGGCACTGAGACAGCCTGACCTGCCGATGTGCCAATGTCACTGTTGACATTAGTCTGCGAAGCTCCCTCGATATAAAAGCAAATGCCTGCAGTGACGAGGCACTCAGTGACTGTGCCGTCACAATATCTGTCTGCTGTAGGGTCTGTGATAAGGGCAGTACGACGTTGGACATTGACTTGCCGATGTGACCCATACGGACTGCAATGTCATTTGTCAACCGACATTGTGGCCGGGGACAGCAGGCATCTGCCCTAGGGGCTTCTTCAGGAGAAACTATGAGGGAGGAAATATTCAGGTCGATAGACGGCATTCTGCTCAGACTCGACTTCCGGGTGCGCCGCAAGATGGTCGCACTAGGTAGAGCTCCGTCAGCAACTCGTAGTTTTGTTAGTTTTGTGTTGTTTGTTCTCATTTTTGCACGTACTGCACTGTCACTCTTGCAGTATGAACGACAAGCGCTCTTCAATTCGGACTTTTTTACGAGCGGTAATCACCGGAACGCGTGCTGCGATCCCTTCGTCCTGCCGCCGCTGTGTTTACCGATACGCCGACGGAGGAGGAAGAGAAGAGGCAAGCGTGCCGGAATTCTATGCAGATCTCGGACGAGATACCACAATCCGCCGCTACCGACCATTTTATTGGCTAATGTTCAATCTCTGGACAATAAAATGGACGAGCTACACGCACGGATTAACCTCCAGCGGGACATCGCTAACTGCTGTGTGCTGGCGTTCACGGAGACCTGGCTGGATCCCGCGGTACCTGACGCGGCAGTGACTCCGGCTGGATTTTCCATCCACCGGCACGACAGAACTACGGAGTCAGGTAAACGCAGAGGCGGGGGGGTCTGCATTATGGTTAACTCTCGCTGGGGCTCGGATATAGCGGTACTTTCAAAACACTGCTCTCCGGACCTGGAGCTCTTAACTATAAAAGTCCG
>OMKR01000416.1:0-14942 GCA_900302355.1 Cyttopsis rosea
GGACTCTAAACATTTCTGCCGATTTAAGACGGTTTTTTCGGTTAACCAGAAGCATTCTTGTATATTCAGCATTTCACCTCGGCCGCAAAACACGATAATGACTGCGACCGCGCCTCGCTTTGCTGCCTGTGTGTTGTTGTTTTTTGTTGTTGATTTCTATGTGAAATGTGGGTTTGTGAAGCCCTTTGAGACTGTGTTGTGATTATGGGATATATAAACTAACCTGACGTGACGTGACTTGACTTGTAATATTATTATTATTATTATTATCGGAGGAGCGGGGGAGAGATGCCTGACAAAATACACGTCGAGTTTGGAACCACGAGAAGGGGAAACCGAGCCAAAAAATAACAGCAACAAACGGCGTCTGCGGTTCTCTGGGTCCCACTTCGCCTCCGAACGGGCTCTGGTTCTTTTGTTTGCCCACCTGGCCCTTCCTGGCCCGCGCCGGACCCAGCCGGCGTCTGGACGGCCTGGGTGTTTGTGTTTTAAGCACATCTGGAACAAGGCGAGGCCAGGCGACTTGGCGCACTGTACTGTAAGCGCTGCGATTTACAGGACGAGGAAATGAGAAAGCCGCTGAGCGCGCTCCCCGGCGCGTGCGGGGCTTCCCAAGCGGCTCGCGAAACGGGCGCTTGGGCGTCTCGCCGGAGTTCAAAGGTGCTTGTGGTTCTGTCCTAAATTAAGCAGACGCAGGTTTCCCTGCCTTACAAATAATGGGTTGGTACTAGGGGTCTGGGGAAAAATCGATACAGCGCAGTATCGCGATATTTTGCGTGGCGATATTGTATCGATACACGGACGCCAAGTATCGATATTTTCTTATATACAGGGACGCAAACAACTCGCTGTTCGGCGAACCCGTTATAATTATGTAATATGAAGTGAAGCGTCGCGGTGGTGAGTTCACTGGAACTCGGAACACTAATTCGTATCGGAAACGATGCTGCATTCATGGAAAAATCGGAAAAATGTATTTGTGTCGGTTGTCCTCCCCCAGACTGTAATACAAACAGTTCAGTTTGTCAGGTGCATGCAACATGACAGGTTTTATGACAGTGTTGGTCAGTCTGTCTGCTTGGCAATACAATTTTTCTCCAATAAAAATGATTGAAGTGAGATGAACAGACTGAAAATGTTGTTATAAGATAAAACAGATGTTGACAAAGTTTTCCTTTGGGGACATAATTTGCAGTTGAATAATGTATCACAATATACTGTATATTATTGCAATACTCATGGCACACGTGGACAAGTTGTAGTCTTGTGTGTGTGTTAAAGAGGAACTAAGCTAAGACGATGCACTTTGTTGTACTTTCTTTTGCCTCTTTAGGGGTATTTTTTCTTCTTCAGTTACACAGATATTGTAATGTATCATAGATGAATTGTCTTGCAATGTACAGAGTATCGCAGAATCACTGTATCGTGATACCATCGTTATCGTGGGCAACATATCGTGATAGTATCGTATTGTGAGTTACTCTGTGATTCCCACCCCTAGTGTGATATAGATCTCGACACAACAAGATAAAAACATTTGTAAAATCGGGTGTAGGTGATCTGTCCATCTGTCATGTGAGGGTAATAGACCACGTCTCCGCCACTCTCCCAGGTGCGGCTGACGCTGATTCGCTTCCTGCCCGGTGTGTTCATGGACGCCATGCGGGACAACGCGGAGGCAGCGGTGCACATATTCGAGGGGACGCACGAGAACCCTGAGCTCATCTGGAACGACGGCTCCAGAGAAACCGTCTCCACAACCGTGCGAGAGATGATGCTCGAGTATGTCGCCAGGAAGCCGAAATTCAATCTTCCTCCTTCTGATATATCTGGGCCCTCACGTTAACACAAAAACATAGTGTGATATATAAAGCAGGGTATCTGCAGGCCCTGATATGTCTTCTCATTTCTACAAATATTAGGCCTTAAAATTCAAGTAAAAGTCATACATTTTAAATTAGAATTCATAAGGTCTTAATTTCACATGTCTTTTTTTAGTTATCCATACATTTCTTTTTTTAGACAAATTAGTCAAGTTCTTCTGGATCGGAGTCAACATTTGTGATGTTATAAAACCATAACCGCTGAACCTAATACTTAAGAGACAATTTGACCAAAAATCAGTCTTAATGACTTAAATTAAGTATTACATTTTGTTAATTTGTCTTAAAAAAGGTAGTAGCCTGGCATCGCCAGACCAATTCGCAAATGCGTATTAGTGGAATCTCTCTATTCATTTTTGATTTCCAAGGGGCGATTTCCAACAGGCGCAGACCAAAATGTCTCTGGATGCAATTGGATAGACCTACAACCAATCAGAGAAACTTGTGACGTAGAGTGCAGTTGGCAAATTTAACTTTTACCAAATACTGTTGCACGGCAGTACGGCAAACACATCTTTTTTTATCAACAAAAGCTTTTTAGAGAATATATACTGTCGAGTTTGTTTAATACTGTCACGATAGCGGATTCAAAAGACCGTTCCACATCAGCGGCAGCCATCTTGGTAAGGTATCGTCCTCTGCATCGCCATCGTATCAAACCCCACCCCATATTAGATAAGCAGTTGTGATTGGCCCGGCCATAAAATCATCGGGTGGAAATCGGTTTGAATGGGAGGGGGGTCAGAGCAATCTGCCAGAGCAAATGAAACATGAGCAGATTCATCTGGTTCCAAGGCTACTCTTAAAGGGCATTAACGCTCTGATACCTGCAGACACCCTGGTAAAGTAAGTGTCAGATGCTGTCTTACAAACAAGTATTCCCTGCCGTCAGGCAGTTTGTTGATATTCTGTCCTATTTAATCTTTTTAAGCTGTCTGAAATCGCTTACAATCTACTCCATACTACAATTTTATTTCACGTATCTTTTCTTTTCTTTCAGGCACTTTAAACAGCAGAAGGATAACCCTGATGTGAATTGGAAGGTGAGTGTCTCAGACTCTAGAAGAAGACCTGAATATCAGGGTTGAATATACCGTTTAAAACACCTGTGTGTGTATGTGTGCGTGTGCGTGTGTCCGTCCAGCTGCCGGAGACCTTCACTGTGGCGTACGGCGCCGGGCAGGGCGAGCTGGAAGTGGGCGGAGTCTTCCTGCGGATCTTCATCGCTCAGCCTGGCTGGGTGCTCCGCAAGCCCCGGGAGTTCCTGGTTTCCCTGCTGGAGACCCTCACCGAGCTGCTGGAGAAGAACAACCCCAATGTAAAAACACACACACTCTTCTACTAAACGCCCTCACACTCGACACCTGGCTGTGTTTTTCAAAACCAATGTGGTTCTATAATGGTTGTGCTATATGATTTTTTATTTTCTTTTTCTTTATCAAATGTCAGAATTGCAGCAGCAGCATTGTAAAGGACTGGCAATCAGCATGTTTACATGCACACATTTTTTAGAATAGGTCAAATAACGAAATTAAGAATTTGGTTCAATTTCATCCAAGAATTTGAAATGATTTCAGCATGAACGGCATTTCATCATTACTCCAAAAGTGATGCTTCCTGCTCCCGTTCACCATGGAAACACGCAAATATAAACGCAATAATATGAAGGTGTCCATGAGTTCAGCAGGGTATGATTAAAGTAATTTTCGTCTGTCAATTAGAATCCACTCAGGGCTTTATTTGGATCAGATATTTCAACTACTGTGTTTACATGAGTGGTAATGTGGGGAATATTGCCTTATTCAGAATAACATCAGAACTTTTGTGTGCATGGGAACACACTGAAATGAGAGTGGTAACACTAAGTTTTGGTTAAAACATCCTAAAAAAAAAACCTGTGCTTCCCTAAGTATTATCATCATCATATTATTATCTTTGACAGGGCGATGCCTTGGAGACGGTTACCACGGCAGCAGTGTGTCTGTTCAGCACGCAGACCCAGCTGGCTGACCAGGTGCCACCACTCGGCCACCTGCCGCGCATCCTGGCCGCCCTGAACCACAAGAACAACGCCGTGCCCAAGAGCGCCATCCGCCTCATCCACGTGCTCTCCGACAACGAGGTGACGCAGGGCTGAAACACCTGGTTAACAGCAAGCACCCCTCGTTGTGTCGATATAATGTCGATGTCGGGATATGAGACCAGATGTCGTCTGGAATCATATCGTGATGTAGTTAAATGTTGTCTTTTAGGAGCATTACAGTAAACTAATGACATTTTCTGAACTTCACAAATATTCTTTGCATGTAAAAGTCTTTGCATATCCAATAGACATCCCTTAAATATTGTCAATTAATAGAAAGGTTAATAGATTAATAGATAGATAGGTATTTGTCAAAAATATTGTGATTCGATTTAGTCAATGTTGTCCAGCCTTGAATTGTTGTCATTTGTTCTGAAAGCAGCTGCTGTAGGCTTTGCTTTTCAATTTGCTTCTCACCACCTGCTGTTCCACACTGTCACAGTGGTCAGACACTTTATTAATCCTCCTCGTATTGTGTGTGTATGTAGCTGTGCGTTCGGGCCATGGCTGCTCTGGAAACCATCGGCCCTCTGATGAGCGGAATGAAACTGAGGGCCGACATGGTGGGTTTGGCCTGCGAGGCTCTGAACCGCATGTTTCAGAAGGAGCAGACTGATCTGGTGGCCCAGGTAAAGAAACAGTTATTTGTTTGTTAATTAGTTAATCTCATTATCTCATTATGTTGTAACGATAGAACAGGAAATGATCATTTTAAGGCTGTGTGATGAATTCTCTAGGCTTTAAGAGTGGAGCTGGTTCCGTACCTCCTGAAGCTTTTGGAGGGAATCGGCCTGGAGACGTTGGACAACCCCTCGGCCACAAAGGCCCAGATCGTCAAGGCCCTCAAGTCCATGATGCGCAGCCTGCAGTACGGAGAGCAGGTGGAGTTATTCAGCGTTTCTTTTTTTTAAATTAATTAATCTTTAATGATTTCAGGGTGTTCATGTCAGATTTAAAAGTATTTTCTCTCTTTTCAACATGAACACTGTCTCATTTCATTCATCCATGTATTCCTTTTTTGTCAAAATGAATGGTATTCTGCATCAGTCATTTTTGATGTTTTAAAGCCCTCAACCTGCTACACTTATCTGTTCTAGATGAACCCAACTCACTTCATACTTACCTGTAGAGAGAAATCCACGAAAATCCTGAAATTCTGTGTAATAAAAAAAGTTCTGGTTAGATTTATTCTAGTTCCTAATCACTTACCTTGCGATATGACCTAAAGGAAATTTTAATCTTTAATAAAAAAAATGTAATAACAGTTCCTAGAACTATAAACTATCCTTTACTAACCTTTTTACCTAATACTAACCTATTTCTTCCAATACTTGATTGAATAAGAGAAACATGATTTGTCCAAAAATCAGTCTCAAATGTTGTTACAATTTGCCTTTAAATGGTCTTAAAAATTATTAAATTCAACTCTTTGATGCCTGCAGACACCCTGTTTAACTGATTCTTATTAAAATGTCCCCGTGCACGTATGTGGTTTGTGACTCTGCAGGTGAACGAGATTCTGACCCGGTCCAACGTGTGGAGTGCCTTCAAAGACCAGAAGCACGACCTGTTTATCTCGGAGTCCCAGACGGCAGGCTACCTGACAGGTACAGCGGCACCGTGGCCTCGGTCCTCCGTCACATGATCCATAACGTTGAATTTGTTAGACTCTTAAAGAGGTGCAGTGTGTTCAGACTTAAGGGTAAGTTCTGAGTGGGGCTGTCACGATCATTACATTTTAGTTGCCAATTAATTGTCACATAAATAATGGATTAATAATTTAATTATCTCTTTATGCCACTGTAATAATATTTTAATAATGATAGTGTTATAATACATGTCTACCTATTGCACAACAGCTATCTTTGGACATTCAACATTTAAACCTCCGACAATTCTAACAACTTTCCTCAACCCAACTGATGGAAACTCACCTAATTCCCGCTCTATTTATTGCAACATTTCTAACATTTGCTTAAGATTCCTAACTCTATCCCCTAACTATTGACATTTGGATGGAAACATATGATTGTGGAACGCTTTTACAAAATGATCACATTCTGCTGGAAGGTGATGATATAATGCTTGTGATGGCTCTAGGTCCGTGCTCCTCTTGGAGCTCTTTGCTTTTCCTTCTAACGCCTCACTGTGGCTCGGTGTGTCTCTGACGCCCTGAAAACCTTTTCCTCTCCCACCTCCTCTTGTCCTTCTTGCTCTCCTCTGCTCCTCCTCTCCCGCCTCCACGTTTCCTCCTCCAGGCGTGTCCACTCCTTCCCTCCTGGCCGCCAGTAGCCCCCTGCGTGGGGGGCTCTAGACCACAGAGCTGGGCCCCCTCCGCCCTCCTCTCGCTTGCTCTGAAGCAGGTAGACTGTGTCCTCGCTCCCACCTCTGTTTTTCCATTTCCTGCTCTGTTTCCATTTCCACCTCCCCCCCTACTTGGTCATCGCTCAGCTCCAGCAACACAGTAGATACATGGTAGAGACCTCCCTTGTCTTCAACACAACGGTGGAAAACCTCCACTAACATCATCTGCTCATAACACTCACGCCATCTTCACCGCGTGTGCGACTGTTCCACTGCCATACGATGCGGTTCCACCCCTCACATCACCGCATATTCTCAGGGTATCTGCAGGGCACTAAAGGAAAACTCTGAAAAATACGGCTTAGGTTAAAAAATACCAATCGTTGGGAGTCGAGTGATTGGCATCAGAATCATTTTAATTGATTTTGTATTGAGAGAATCGCTGCCAGAACTGAGAGGCAATATGTGGTACAACAGGGCAATTGCAAGCTATTCTCTTGATACTGGATCCTGACAACAATTTAAAGGTAAGCACCAGTTTACAACTGCAGTCATCTCGATCAAATAGCAAATTCTCAATGGATAGAGTGTTGTGCAAGGTCCATTCTTTTTTTCTTCTAATAAGAAACACAGGTTGGTTAAAAATAACAAAAAGGTCAAATAATCTACAAGTTTGGTTGGTTAACAGTTGCTACCTCAGTTTGATCAATGCAGTTTCAAAGTAGTAAATATTCAATGGATCGAGTATTTTGTTCGATATATTGTAAGATTTTCCTTGAATCTCACCAAAAGAGGGTTTTAAAAGGCCTTAAAATTTTTTAATTCATTTTCTTCACACCCACAGATACCCTGTGTCTAGTTTGGAGTTTTCCTAGGAACTGGTCACTAGATTACCAGTTCCATCTTACCCTCCGTTCTCCTGCCCCCCCAGGTCCAGGAGTAGCAGGCTACCTTACAGCGGGAACCAGCACCACGGTGATGCCCAGCGTTCCGCCCCCTGTGGACAACGACATTGGTGACCTGGGTTGACGAACACACGGGTGGCCACGCCCAGGCTGCCATGCCGAAAGAGAGAGAGAGACTGTTGAGCTCCTGAACCTGGGGATGGAGAGAGGGAGACGACAAAATGTGGCAAACGCCTCCTAGCGTGTCTCTCTCGCCCACCCTAACCCAAAAACAGCACTCAAAATTCTTGATAAACACTTTGTAATTGTTTTAAACAATGAACACATTTGTTTTTTGTTTTTTTTTCTGTATCGTTTCTTTCACCTGGACAAAAAAAAATAGTTTTTTGTATGAATATATTTTTTACTCTTGATTTTTTTTTCTCTTGTTCGCTGTGGGACAAAGACATTGAGGATTATTTTATGTAAATTCAAATATCTCTTCTCCGTGTTTATCTCCTTCCTCTCCTGATTGGTTTGAGTTGCACTTGAATCCAGTTCCATGATTCGGGGGAATCCAGCCCGGCAGTTTGCGATCTCCGGAGGAAGGCCGCCGTCTTCGAGCAAAATTCACTTTTGAGACACTTTGCGTCTGTGCACAGGACCTGCTCACCTTTTGCATCGATAACATTTCATTAACTTGCTTCTAAAATTGTACTGGACTATTTTACGGGAGAAAACGCTGGAATCTGTACTGATTGGATGCGCCCTGCACCATTTCCCCTCAAACACCCAGATAGACGCCGGCCTCGTCAGGTGGAGAGGCGTCCGGCCCTCACACACCAAAGGGCGCCGTCTAGTCAACATCCTAATGATCTTGATTCATTAAAAGAAAAAAAGTGCTATCTATTTCCAGACCATCCTGTCTGTTTCAAACCTGTTATCCTTTCCCGAGAATGCAGAAAGCACTAGAACGTAACTATGTGAATAAATGACCTGTTTTCCACCTGAAACAAGCATCTGCTGAGACAAGAGGAATGATAACTGACTGATTACACATGTATGTGAAAGACTAGTGCAATTGTGACATGTTCAATGTAATATTACGTATATATACTTTATATTGAATGTACATTAAAAAAATAAAATAAATCAGTCGCACTTGTACATAAAATTTTAAGAATAAAAGGGAACCCACAGTGTTGTTTCTTTTTGGCGTTTGCATCTGTCCCAATGCTAGATGAATTTCATCATCTGCAGGTCATTTAAGGTGTGTGGCAAGGTTCCTTGAAGCCTCCCACTCTTATTAAAATGTTTTCTTATTTTATTTGGTGATGTTCTGTGATGGTGGAATGACCATTAAAGTTGGGCATTTAAAGCAAAGATATTTGGCTGACCTTAAAACCAATATCATTTGAGATACATTGACTTAAACACCATTCATTCCATTTACTCGTAACATTTTATCATTCTTTTAAAACCAGCTGTTGATGGTTTACACAGCTGGTTATGCATGAAATATATTACTAAATGAATTCAGAGCTCTGTGAAAACAAAATATCCATAATGTTTAAAGAATTGCTCATCTTTTAGATATGCTTTTTGCATGGTAAACTTTCGCATTTAAAATAAACTGCAGAGAATGAGATTAAAAAGTTGTAAATAAGCCACACTTTAAGAATACAGTCATCTTTTGAGTATGAATGAATGAATTTCATAAATGATGCATTGGTGCTATTGAGGGCCTGGGGGGTGCCCCAGTCCTACGGCTTTGGAGTCTTTAACAATTGTTTTGGCGCAGGATCCATCAAATCATCCGTTTTTAACGCACATACACTCCACTTAAAACTTTTCTTCAGTAGATGAAGGCTCTTTCTGTGGAGAATGCTAAACTGTTAAACAATGTTCTATGGTTATTATTAATAAAGGAAATATACGTTTATTCGTATAGTATTGGTGTGCCAATATGTTTCTACACAGCCAGTGTACAACCTTCCATTTAGTAGAATGTGTTAAATATTTGGAATTTTCCAAATCAATTTACACCTCAACGTACAGTCATGCTTTATTAATTTCTAGTTTTTTTTTTTTTTAATTTATATTCTTATATTGTTATCTAGGATTTTTTTCTTATTTTCATAAAATAATTCCGGTATTTTGCCTTTGTTTACATAAACGATTACCTCAGTTTTTTTTTTCTTATATTGATTCATATTTATATTTTTATACATGGGAACCAGTGATGGCAACACGTCCTTTTCCCTTGCTCTCGGTCGGACATAATAATAAAGAACACCGGATGTCACATATTTTTCCTTGTTCCCGGTCGGACATAATAACAAAGAACACCGGAACTTCCGCTATTGGCGCCAATAACATCAAAGCTGCCATTGGATTGACCGGCGTCTGGTTTATGAAATACGGTTGTTGTTTTATTTTAAACTTCGCTGAAAATTTGATAATAAAAGGTTTTAACGTCGGTCCTGCCCGAGGCCGCCATGTCGCTTTTAAAGAAGCTTTAGAGCCTTTTTGTTTTAACGCAAAGTGAATAACACGGTAGGTTCTGCGGGTGGAACAAGCTGTGTTAATGTGTGACGGCGCTTCTATATATTTATGCTTAATTTTCAGTTTTGTTGAATATTGAATATTTTAAAAAAAATGTTAATTTCAAGGTTTATTGTGACTTGTCATTTGTATGTATGTATGGCATTATATAGAGCTGCAACGATTAGTCGATAACTACTAACTATTTCCATAATCGATTTAATCGTTTTGAGTCGTTTTTTCCAAAAATTTCCAAATTCTCTCATTCCAGCTTCTTAAATGTGAATATTTTCTGGTTCCTTCAGTCGTGTGTGACAGGAAACTGAATGTCTTTGGGTTGTGGACAAAACGAGACATGTGAGGCCGTCGCCACCTTTGGGGAAACGGCGTTTTTCAGCGTTTTCTGACATTTTATTGACAAAACAAGGAATCGATTAATCGAGAAAATAATCGACAGATCAATCGATAATGAAAATAATCGTTAGTTGCAGCTCTAATGTCATATGTTGCCTCCTTGAAGCTCAGTTTGACACTTAAACATGGGGTTTTCCTTTCACTATATTGCTATATACTATATTGCTTGTATTTTCGTGATAATACAATACAACACATTGGACTTGTTAATGGTTGGTTTCATTTGAAAAAAACCTCAACATTTATACGTTTATTTATGATGCACAAACGCGCTGGCAGCAACGTGAAATCTATTTGACCTGTTATCATCACAAGTTCCATGTTTTTGTACGTTTGACTGCAAAGCCAGTCAGCTCACAAGCCTGCTGTTGCACCCATTTCCACACAGGATCCAAAATGTCTAAAGGAGACAAGGAAGGTTTTATAGTGAAGTTCGTTGAAACAAGAGGACAGAAGACAGACGTTGCCGTTAAGGCATATGAGGTAAGCGTCTTCCCTCCATCTTGGAGCCCAGAGTCACGTGATATATGTTGACAATCAAACCACATTGATATTCGTTGTCTGTAATTCCACTTGCACAGCAAAGATGTTTTTGGGTTCCCGCAGGCCATTTTGGAGCTGCAGTCTGACCAGTATGTGAAGACCATCGACGAGGACGCTGCTCTGCAGCTGGAGCACGAAGATTCCCCCACAAAGTCTCTGTTTGTCTTCAGCAGCTTCACCAGTCCTGCCTTCCACCACTGCAAGAAGGTCTTCAATATTCCAAAAGGGCTGGGGGATAAGATGAGATAATACTTTATTAATCCCTCAGGGGGAAATTCGGGTGTTGCAGCAGCAAAAACAATGCAAGTCAAGAAAGGGATGAGATGTAAGATGAAATGGAAATTACATATGTACACATCTGTCAACAAAGAAGATTGTATTGTTTATGACTTCTAGGGGTGTCGTTAAGATGTTCTCGTGGCGCTGCGACCTCCTGAATTTCACTACATGGATTAACAAAGTGTTATCTTATGTTGCGTACATCGTCGTACCGTGATGCATGATATTGTAATGTAAGTTAATGATGATTAGGTTGTATGACCCAAAATTTGGCATTTTATGAGGTTGTAAATGTTTGACAGCTTTTTATTTGGAAAATTGTCATAATTGATTTTATGACAAACTTATGAATGTGATTATTCCTTAACAAAAGATTTGCAAATTAATAAGCTTGAATATACTGTATGTATTGAAATTGTCTGATTATCTTGATAGAAATTCTTTCCTACCACCCCACCCCTAAACATCCTATATTTTAATAAGCTCATCACTTGCTTTGGATAAGATTCATTGTTGCTATCTCTCTTCCTTCCTCTCCCCCTCCCTTTGTGCAGCTCGGCTGCAGAGTGGTCAGTCCGCTAGTGGTGCTGTTCTGCTTGCAGCAGCAGCGCTGTGTCCCCAAAGCAGAGAAGCCGGTGTACAACATGGCCATGGCTGATGTCACCATATCCTGCACCAGTCTGGACAAGGCTGCTCGGGTTTGTCACTGCACTGGTTGTCATAGCTTCATCACAATGCATTTTAAGATACTACGATACTTCACCGGATGTAGTATGTCATCCTGGAACTTTTCATTTACTATTTGATGCATATTATAGTCTCAGACATACTAAAAATTGTCACATGCCAACTTGGCGTACTAAATAGTCTGCTAGTATGTGATTTCCGGCATATTGAGTACGGCATTATTATGATTGAGGGGTTGGAAATAATAATAACTTATATCGCACTTAACAAAACAGAGGTTCCAAAATGCTTCAGAGTTAAAAGACGAAGATTGTTAAGCCAGTTAACAACATTTAAGAAATGCTTTAGAATAGTGAGAAAATAACATCAAATATTGAAACAAGTGAGTGTCGTTCCAAGTTTAACCTGCTCTGCATGCTGTTTGTGTGTCTGCAGACTGAAGTGATGGACCTGGTTCAGTTGATGGGCGGACGTGTCTACCTGGACCTCAACGTGTCTGTCTCTCACCTGATCGCAGGCGAGGTCGGCAGCAAGAAATACCTGGTAGCTGCCAGCCTCGGCAAACCCATCCTGCTGCCCTCCTGGGTCAAGGCCTGCTGGGAGAAATCCCAGGACAGGTACTTGCATACAAGGGGGCTTATCATGTTTTGAAGTTGTTGGCAACAATGCATGAGCTTTTGATTACAGAATGTAGATCATTTTATAAGTGAGTGAGATTGATTGTTTGTGAGTGAATTTCACTTTTTCATTTCGACTATGAGGCCTGACCTCCGCACACCCCCCTCCCTCAGTCTTTTCAGGTACACGGACCTCCCCATGGAGACGCACCTCTGCCCCGTGTTCCGCGGCTGTACTGTGTGCGTGACGGGCCTTTCCGGCGTGGAGCGTAAGGAGGTGCAGCGGCTCTGCCAGCAGCACGGGGGCAGCTACACCGGTCAGCTCAAAATGAACGAGTGCACGCATCTCATTGTCGGCGAGCCCACGGGTGAGTGGGTTTAACCTTTGGAGTCACAGTGATCAAACTCATAAATCATGCATCATGGGTTAGTTTATTTAAGTGCAAAACAAAGCAAAAGTTAATTAGCAAAGCATTTTTTAATTTGATGGGGGAAATTTTGATTTTTAGATTTATTTTATATATATTTTTATGTCATCACTGGCAGGGTTCTTTGTGCAATTTGCACGAAAATTGCAACAGAAAAAAAGCATTTTACAGGGCCATTAAATTGGCTTAGTAATGTCACCAACTAATGGAAAATACTGTGGGGCTGAAGGATTAACTAAAAAACGTTCTCCCTAGAAGACTTTGACCTTGGCCTTTTAGCGATGGTGGTTCTGGGCGACATGCAAGGGTGGAGGATGACTCACTGTTTGTGTGTTGTGTTTTTTGATTTCTTTTTCATAGGCCAGAAGTACGAGTGTGCACTGAAGTGGAACGTGTACTGTGTCTCACTGCACTGGCTTTTCGACAGCATAGAGAAAGGCTTTTGTCAGGACGAGAGTAGGTACACGATGCAGAGCTCCGCACCCAAAACCAGCAGGCCGCACACATCCACACCCACTGGAAACAGTCGGAAAGAAGGTTGTTTGCGCACCACTTTTCTATAACCTCATAAGTCATATAATGTGACGTATATCTAATATATAACTTATATTGCGCCTTTAGTTGGGGCATTTAAAACTAACATTCAGTAATGGTACATGTTTGATTTGTTGGCTCCTACCTTGCAGAGGCTCCTTCTCTGCTCAGCTTGAGCCACATCTCAGTGAACAGCAGCATGGCGGTAAACGACACGGCGTTCACCAACGCCACCTTCAGCCGACTAGACACTCCAGACCCCGTGGATGGTCTGGACCTCACCACCTGCCCCGCTGATGACGTGCTGGACGGCTGTAAGGTAAAGTGGTCGATTCATGGTGGTGGTTATATTTCATGTCAATGTTCAGGCATCAGACAAAACAGCGGAACAGTCAGTGGCGCTGTCACCACCTTTAGTGGTTTCGTCAAGAAATTACAACTAAATTCATGATGAGGTGAAAATATGATCTAGAAATTGTTCGCACCATGAAGTCTGAAGTCAAGTCAAGTTTATTTATATAGCCCTTAATCACAATACAGTCTCAAAGGGCTTCACAAACCCACATTTCACATAGAAATCAACTCTAGTTGATTAGCTCTAGTCTGAACCCCTATCCGGGCCAGGAAAAACTCCCAGAAAAATCCTTGGGGGGGGAAGAAACCTTGGGAAGGGTGCACAGAAGAATCCCCCTTCCTGGATGACCAGGCTGCAATAGAAGCAGAGTGGGCAACATTAATAATATAATATGACAAATCATTGTATTTTGGTTATTGTATTTTTATACTAGGCGATGTTAAAGCTAGAGTCTATTTGCTGGTGCAGAGCGCTGCAGGTAGACTCTTCCAGGGAAGCGGTCCTCATCAGGTCCGATCCAGGTTGGTCGGAGTATCCTTCACATGAAGTGTTTTTAGGGAGTTTTATTTGAAAAAAGAGGGAATTCAAAAACAAATTTAAACAAACAGTGGGCAAAAGCCTTTCCTATGAACATGCAGAGAAAAACAAACAAACAAACACTATTTAAAACTTTGAAAATGCATCACCACTGTGATAAACCAATAGATCTAGGAACTTATGGAACAATACATTGCTGGCTGTGCGGTTCTTCTTCGATCGTAAATGTAAACATGCTCTGAGTAGGCTGAGAGTCAAAAGATTTGCTGATACCAAATCCTGTTGCGATTAAACTGATATTAAAACTGAAACTGATTTGTGTTTCCTCTTTTGCCATGTCCTGTGCAGCTGTATCTGTGCGGCCTCCCGGCCAAGAAGCTGGAGAAACTGCGACGAGTGGTGAGTGCGGCTGGAGGCCTTTGCTTCAACCAACCCAGCGAGGAGCTCACACACGTGGTCATGGGAGAGTCCGACCAGGACCTGAAGAACTTCCTGTCCAAAGTTGCTCTCAGGTGTGAACCAAAAACTAAAAAAATCGATACTTTGAGACTGTTTATATTGTTTTAATTTCTGAATCAGAAATTGTAATATCAATACTTTGTTTGGAAGTTATGCAACCATTTTCCGCTTAAATTTACCACCATAGTCACAAATCAATTGAAATTGGATTATTAGAGTGAATTTATGTTATTTTTTGTGAGATCCTCAGTCTTTCAATCTTCTACCCTCCCCAGGCCTCACGTGGTGACTGTTCTCTGGCTGCTGGACAGCTTCTCCAGAGGTAGCCTGCTGCCAGAGGACAGCTACCTTCACCCCGGCTGCCTGCCCCCCACCCCTGCTGCTGTAACTG
>OMKR01000416.1:14962-27091 GCA_900302355.1 Cyttopsis rosea
CCCAGCCTCGTCTCAGCCAACACCCCCGCTGCCAGCCCCAGCACCCCCAAACAGCAGCGGGCGGAGGAGGACCTGCTCTCTCAGTACATGGACGATGACCCCACTGTCGGTAAGGATCCACCAGACATTTCCTGATGTATTGTGTCTTGATATTAGTAATTGGGAATCATTGCATTTTTTTTTTTCAGAAATTGATTAAATCATGTGTATAATATTGCCTGCTTTATTTTCTAGTGGAAATGCCCCCACCAGCAGAGGGCAGATGCAGGAGGTCCAGCCGTGCAGCAGCAGAGACCCCGTCAAACTCTTGGGCCCCGGAGAAGACTAACAGAGTGGCTGCAGACTCCATCCTGCAGGAGGCCATCAAGGCCGGCATGTTCGCCGCCAAACGGTTCCTCCTGGTGGGCTTCAGTACAGAGGCCGAGGCCCAGCTCGCCCTCCTTGTGAGGGAAAATGGAGGCAAGGTGCTGGCGGGCCACACCCGAGCTGTAGCGGACTACGCTGTGGTGCCGCTGCTGGGCTGCGAGGTGGAGGCCACGGTGGACGAGGTGGTCACCGATACCTGGCTGGTAAGAAGCTGAGTAGTGGGGTACTGTGAATTCAGAAATGTATAGTATTAAAATTGTACTGTAAAAAAGTGAGATGTCTAAAACCTGAATATACAAAAATGGTAATCCTTAAGGTTATTTTGTTGCATATCTACATACAATGGAAAATGGGGTGTATTTATATCGCTTTTCGAGTCATACGACTCAAAGCGCTTTACAGTGCATACCTCATTCACCCATTCACACACACATTCATACATCGATGGCCGTGGCAGCCTTGCAAGGAGCAGATCAGCTCAACGAGAGCAGTTAGGGGGTTCAGTGTCTTGCTCAAGGACACTTCAGCACGCTACTAGGCAACTGGCAATCTTCCGATCACTAGATGACCTGCTCTACCTCCTGAGCTACTGCCCCCTATTTTCATTCTCTATTTTCTAACCCGCTAATCATCAGCACAAGTGATTTATCATCACATTCTGTTGTATTATTGAAAATCTGTTGGCCCTCCTCCTCTCCGCCAGGCCATGTGTGTGGAGAGGGAGTGTGTCCTGCCTCTCGCCTCCAACCCTCTGTTCACCCCCGTCGCTGTGATGGAGGGCAGCTCTCCTCTCGGAGGCTGCGTTCTCTCAGTCAGCCAGTTCACCGGAGCCGAGAGGGAGTCTCTGGTGGAGCTGGCCAAGCACCTCGGAGCCAAGTAGGGAAACTGACTGTAGCATCCATGAAAATAATAAATAATAATGAATTTATTTTTTAACCGACCCCTAATTAAAAGTATTTATTCTCACTATACACACTTGAGCACAGTAACTAAAGCAGTTAGTAACTAGTTACTTTCCCCTCTGCTGCAGCGTCCAAGACTATTTTGTGCGTAACGCCAACCAGAGGAAGGGCATGCTGGCCAGCACCCACCTGGTGCTGCTCACCCCCGAGGGCACAAAGTACCAGGCGGCCAAGAAATGGGGCCTGCCGGCCGTCACCAGGCGCTGGATCCTAGAGTCGGCCAGAACGGGCCGCCAGGCCGCTGAGGAGCGCTTCCTGGTCAATCTGCCGCCCTCACCTGGTAAGAGAGAGAGACAGACAGAGGCCTCAAAATGTGACGCTTGTGACAAATTGATTGGAGCATTTTTGCACTTGTGAATCAACTGGTTGTTAAATCTCAGAGTTGCCTCCCATTGATCCGTTTTGCAGAGAGCGATGACAGTTTTGTGAGTGGATCCCAGAAACCAGCGTCACCCCTGACGTCGTGCTCTTCCCCAGAGGTCCCCTTGTTGGGCCCCCAGAGCGGCAAGGCCATCACCCCTCTGGACTTTGGGCGTTTCCAGAGTAAGGCCTTCCACTCTGTGCTGAAAAAGATGAACCTCAGCGAGGAGCCCCACACTCCTGGAGCACGGCAGGAGGGCGTGAAGAAACAAACACTCCCGAAAGAGGCCTCCCTGGAACTGGACACGCCCTCCCGCTTCCTCAGCAGAGGCCGGCTGTTCAGACCCTCCTTCGACGTTCAGGTCTCACTCAAAGCCATTGCAGTAGTCCAACTGACTTGTAATAAACACATCCAATATCTATTATAGGCAACAGTCAGACTCAATGAGCACCAGCTTTATACTTGACTAGATGAGACTTCATAAGATTAGACTTAATTAGATTTAAAATAAAAATAACAACCTTTTTGATCTTGGGGAGAAGATGTGGTTATTGCACCAACAAAAGAGCAGGCTGTGGAGAAGAATGATGAAATGGAGCCTATTAAAGATTTATAAAAAGAATTGACATGCAGTTAAAAGATGAATAACATATTGAGTTATGTGAATGTAATAAAGAGTTGTGACTCCATGTGTCCAGTCACATGAATATTGCTTTGTGGGCTTCAGCCCTGGAAAAGTCTTAAAATAGATGTCTGCAGTAGTTTTCAACGTGGGGGTCCCAAGCAAGAATGATGAATAGTTCAACTTTACCATTATCTCATTAACAAGATGTTTGCACCATTGATCATAGTTTGACTTAACTCCCTAACTATAGTATAAACATTGAATCATATCTAACAATAAACACATCTGAGATCCAAGAGACAAAATAGTATCAAACGCCATCCATGGCAGAATATATATCAAATTGACTTGCGGTCCTTGATATGAAAATGGTTGAGAATCATTGGAACTACAGCCTCTGGTATGTCTTGATTTCCTTTATTTGTACTTGTACATAAAGGGCCCATACAGATGAACCATTACGATAAGATAACACCTTATTAACCCCTTTTATTAAAGTTATTTAGCACATCTACATTGACTAAAAAGTGGGGTATGCTGACATACCATCTCCCCCACATTGTCTAGGATGCACTGGAGGCTCTGGAGACTCCAGGGGGAAGGGCCCAGCTGGAGAGGAAGGTGGAGACCCCGCTGACGGAGCTCATCAACAGGAACATGAAGGTGGCTCTGGCCAACAGCACACGCAGCCACACAGCGGACCTGCAGGCGCTGAGCGCGAGTCCTGATCTCAGCAAGAGGACTGAGCAGGAGGTGCATGCATGCACACACACACCCACGATACAGTACATTACATTACATTAGTATTGCCTCTCATATTTTCGCAGCTGATTTCCTGTTGAGGGTCACATTATCACAGTATTTCTCATAGTCTATTTCAGGACTGGATCTCACAATTCCATTCAACATTGATTTTATCAGATATTGATGAGATGGTGACCCTGTATCAATATATTGACATTTTATGCAAAATGAGAATTCCTGTTCAATATACAATCTGACATACATTACAAAAATATATCACAGAACAAATTCAGTCTAATATAGATATTGAAATAAATATTTCAATTTATTTGACTTGTGGTGTGGAAAATGGTTTATCTTTTTTTTTTTCTTTTTCTGCTTCTCTTCTTTAATGCTATTGAAAGGAACCATAGCAACGATCTTGATATTCCAATATGTTCAGCACTAACTCTGAGGTCTGTGTTCAGGTCCCCGAAATGGCACGTCCCCCCCTGGCTGGAGTGGTGATCTGTGTGGGAAAGAAGCTAAGTAAACTGCAGGGGGAGCTAAATGCCACTGCTGCCTCGCTGGGTGCAGACTTCAGGTATTTTGGGGGAACCGAACGACCAAACTGAACAAAAAGCTGGCCCGTGTTTTGGCTCCTTTCATGGTTCTGGGCCTCGATCCCTGATAGGTTTGTGATGTTTTGAAAGACTTTGGCCCCAGAAATGTGGTTAATTTTGAAGGAAGTCTTATTGTAGTACCTGCTATTGGTGTAGATAGAATGTTGCACAGTGTTCTTTTGATGACATGGAAGAATTTAATTTCACAACAAGGGAATTTTATATAATATATAGATAGTATATAAATCAATCAACAATTATTTGAGCTTGAGTTTTTCAAATAAAACTCCCTTTAAATTTATCATGATAAGATATTACATTTTCAGATATGATTGCTGAAATATTAATCGACAAAATTGTATGTTATGACACATTAACTTAACAATAATGTTATACCACCCAAGTACTGTGGAGCCGTGCTTTAAAGTGTCATTATTTTTATAAGTGTATCTCCGTATGTTGCTCAGGTGGGCTTGTGACGATGCGGTGACCCACTACATCTACCAGGGCAGAGTGGGGGACAGCACCAAGGAGTACAGAGCAGTGAAGGAGAGAGGCCTGCATGTGGTGTCCCAACACTGGCTGCATGCTGTAAGTTCACCAGAGCATTCACAGATGCCTGAAAAGCCCCAAAACGTTGAGTTAAAATTGAGGTCTTAAAGGCACTATGAGGAGTTTTCCACAATTTACTATTCTGAAGCCATTTGTTAATCTTTGAAGTTATTATTCCTACTCCCCACTTAAGATCTTTAAGACTTTTTGTTTACACTGATTAGTTGGTTTGAAATAAATAATATAGTATAATAATATACTCTATAGATAGAATACTTATTACAATACAGTATTATAATACTCTTATTACTGTATTATAATACAGTAATAATAGAGTATTATAACTGTAAAACAGCCCAACAATAGTGTGCCAATGTTGCAGAGATGTCGCAATGAATAGAACATTTTCATTAGTTGGGTCGAAGCAGTACTGTAATAAATAAATAATTGATCACACAATTTGCCGTGATTAATCACGGCTGAGGCTTGTAATCATCGATATTTAAAAATTTGTTCAGAGCAAAACACAAGTGGTTGCAGATCTTTAGCTATTACCGTTGTAGCTTAAAGCATTATATATTTTTTCATTTAGTTCAGCTTTCTTTTTTCTTTGAAGATGTACTTTGTTTTAAAAAATATTCCCTCCTATACACAAATTTGGATCGGTTTTAACGGTGATTGCTAAATTATCAACAACATTTGGGGGGGCGCGGGGTTGCACACACTCACAGTCACAATTAATCTCTTGTAATAACTAAAATGCCCTGACCCTGACGGCCCTATTTACGACTGCATACTAAATATTGAGTTTCAGTGCATGGCCTTGATTCTGCCACTTGATTGTACATTTTCCATTTCCAGTGCGCTGAAGAGCAGAAACACGTCTCAGAGTCGCTGTATCCCTTCACCTACAACCCCAAGATGAGTCTGAACCTCAGCCAGATCCCCGAAGGCACCCAGAGGTCACCACCTTTCACCCGCACCCAGCTCCGAGACCTCGTCGAGGCCAACGGCAGCGAGGTGGGTCTCCTTAAGTCAGTCAACTTCAAACCCAAGCAAGGCACTCAATTCCTGCTGGCTGCTGTAGTGTTGTTTGCAGGGTTCCCACGGGCACTTTGTTAAGATGATTTTTTTAGTCTGGCTGAGGAAACATCAGGGAGTTTGAAATAAAGACTTTGAAATAAAGGATTGTTGACACGATGGCACATCTGTAAATGTTTGCGTCTCTATGCACAGCCTGAGCAAAGCGCCACAGAAGCCTCAACACCCCGTCGTAAAAGCAATGAGATTCATCCAGAAGAAGCACAGGACACGATGGACAGCAGAGGTGCTTCTCCTCCCTCATTTGTTATTCTTTTTTTTTAATTTAATTTTAACAACTACCAATGAATTAAGAGTCATATATAATCACTTCCTATGACAATACACATTCTGCATATCACAGAAACAAACACTTTAGTACTCAGCTTTTTTATTTCCTAAACATAAAGAACAGGCTAAAAGTTATAAAAAAAAGAATGTGCTTGGGTTCCAGTAATAACTTTATAAAATAAACTTTCAATTCAATATATAGTAAGCACCAAAACAACATCAGCACTATATGATGATGTTTATGTGGTCTGTTGATTTGATCATTTCATGAGCAAATATTGCTTGAGAGGGAGGTTAAATTTGCTTTACTTTCCTGGAGGGGACTGAAAATAGTTGTTGTTATTATCAGGACATTGTTGGATTATCTCTCTTTCCGGGATCTGTCAGAAACTCTGGAGATGAGGGAGAACCTCCAGCGCCAGCTCCAGGAGATTATGTCGGCCACAAAGCTGACCACAGGGCGGCGTGCTTCGGGCCGTCTCGGTCTGCGCGCCTCGGCGGGCATCGACTCTGGCCCCAACACCCCCGAAGGCCGCGTAGAACGTAGCGGAAACAGGCGCACACTAGAAGCTCTGAGGTGGGAAAGACTCGCTCCTGGAAACTAGTGATCTGAAAAAAGATCACTAAAAAGATCCCCTCCCCCCTGAAACTGGGGGGGGGGATCTTTGACTGCATTGATTTTTTTTTTGTCCCTGTTTTTAATTTTTTTCCAACATCCAAGTTTATACTAGTCCTTTCTCTTTTTTCCAAAGTATGTCTACTTCCTGCTCAATTGATTGTTTTTTTTGCTTGAGGTAGTGGGGGTATTTTTCCATCAGAGTAAGTTTCATGACTACAAGTTGCTACGCATCTTTATCAAATTCATCATGGCTGCAAAGGCGGACCCTGCCACCAAACAATGGAAATGGCATATAGAGGAGCATGCATAACACAAAAACACTGAATGGCTGTTTCTTAAATTTGATTTGGTCACTCTAGCAATGCCCAGGACTAATCCACCTTGTTTTACAGTATCGTACAAAAGCCTTAATCCATTTGTTTCCCTCCATCCAGAGTCCCCAGAGAAGCAGCCGTGGACCTGAACACAGAGCCGTCCCAGAGCGAACAGATAGTTTGGGACGATCCCACAGCGAGGGAGGAGAGGGCCAAGCTGGCAGACAACCTGCAGTGGCCCAGCAGCCCCTCCCAGCACTCAGAGCCCCCACCCACCACGAGAACAGAGACCGCCGCTTCCTTCAAGGACTCCCTGACCGACTCGGAGCTGGTGGAGATGGGTAAGATCTGCCTGTCTGGTGTGGAGACAAGGTGTCTGCAGGTCCTTAAAACAAGGTTCTTTAAACAAGGTTCTTACCAGGTGCTTGATGTGCTTGAATTTCCTCCTCAGAAATTTGAGTAGTGGAATCCCTTGAAAATAGCCCCTTTTGCGCTGAAGTGCTTGAAATGTCCTTGGGAAAAAAAACGGCATAATTGAAAACCTGTGATATTCCCCCTGATTTTGTTATATAAATCATAACATAGTAAAAACAATTCCAGAATCGCTTTTACGACATAGATGATGCCAGGAAAATGTAAATTTAATCTAGCATGGTTGGAAATAGACACTTATAATAGTAGATGACAATGAGATTAATAATGGATATATATAGATATAGATATAGATATATAGATATATAGATATATAGATATATAGATATAGATATATAGATATATATATAATAGACAATGAGACTAAGATTATATTATATTTTTATTAATAAAGATCACATTGACGCTAACTTTAAGAAGTAGTTGCCAAGTTAGAAACCTTGTATCAGTTTTTGGTTGCCTAGACTGACAAAATGGTTGTCAAATTTTACACACACCTCTCTACCACCCACTCCCACTGAACTGTGGGCTGCTAATGACAACTGTCAATCAACTCATCCTTATTAGGCCCCCTTTGAATTTCGCAATGGAACAAAGCCAGCGACATAACGTACCACTTTAGGTTGTGACTAGTTGGCAGTAATCTGATAAAGAGAAGAGCTGCATGA
Organism: Cyttopsis rosea; assembly: GCA_900302355.1. Taxonomy (NCBI): domain Eukaryota; kingdom Metazoa; phylum Chordata; class Actinopteri; order Zeiformes; family Parazenidae; genus Cyttopsis; species Cyttopsis rosea. The sequence continues at coordinate 22,579 of OMKR01000416.1, forward strand.
CTCACTGTCTTCATACTTTTTTTTTAATTTTTATTATCCATCATTGTGTTGTGTTTTGGATTCCCACTGCATTTCACCTCGTAAACACTAGCTGGCCAATATTACATAATGACCCTTTAATCGCAGCAGTCCCATGTGATCCCTCTCCCCCGCCACCGCAGCAGTGTGCGATGTCATCGACCAGCAGATGGGTCAGAGGGTCGCGACCCCTGGAGCAGAAGAGCCAGAAAACGACATCCTGACTCCTAAAGCTCCCAGCATTGCCTTCCCCCTCGCTAACCCCCCTGTGCCGCCAGAACCACAGGTAAAAACGCACAGGAATCAGAATATACAGGGTCTATGCAGTTATGGTATCAAATCGCATGGAATGTATAGAAACATTTTATTGTTTTCAATGCAAAAATAAAACTCTAGGTTTGTGCAGTAACTATAAATGTGTAGTGTTATTATTCTTTATTTATTTATGTTTAAGGTTTTTGTTATTATTTTGTTTAAAATTATTTTGTAAAAGCCTTTTAACCATTTTATTACATTCCCTTTATCTCTTTCTTTTTTTTTTTTTTTTAAAGGGTGCAGTTTTGTTTTGAAATGTGCCATATAAATTAAGTTTATTATTAATTGATATATCATACTAAAGCATGTAGGTTGTGTAATTTATTTTTATTATACTCTTTGAAGAGGTGCTTGAATTTCACTTAATTTTCCTTATTGCGGGGTTCTTACCAGGTCCTTGAGGTGCTTAAATGTCATCCTTAGATTTAAGTACTGGAATAACTTGAAAGTAGCCCATTTTGTGCTGAATTGCTTGAAAAGTCCTTGAAAACCTGGTTTTGTTATTCAAACTGTAACGTAATAAAACATTTCCAGAATCGCTTTACAACATTTATTATTTGTTGAATTGAGTTGAATTGTATTTTGTGATGCCAGAATGAATCCTGTTATCACTTGATATAATAATAATAATAATAATAGAATAACTGGTCTCAAGCTGCTTTTTCTTTCTCTCTCCCAGGAGGAGGCGGAGCCGCCAAGGTTCCAGCTTTCCTCCCTCAGCCCCCAGGAACGCATCGACTACAGTCACCTGATCGAGGAGCTGGGTCAGTCCTAAAACACACCACATGGTTGTGTGCTGGTTCAGCTGATCCTCTGAGCTCCTGGTACCAGTTCCACTCAACACAAACTGGATCTGAAGCTCCTTCTAATATGGTGTCAATATGTGTTTTACAGAGTATTTTCTTTCCCCTAAATGAGAGTATATGCCTTTTAAAGAAAAGAAAGTAAAGGATAATACAAATCCTTGGGCCCGTTCCAAACCTCGTAATTATGTCCAAACCTTGAATTCTGATTAAATGTCCTTCATAATATCTTACCTAAATTCATCATTTGCAAACAATTACTTTAAACCTCCTCTAATGAGGAACAGATGGCTCCATAACTGGGAAATTCTTTTCAACGTGCTAATTAGGAAATAATGGATTGTGCATTTAGGTGTCATTCTAACACAGTGATTCTTTTTTTTTTCTCTCCCCTCAAATTTGATTGCCTTTTTTTTCTCTCCCCATTTGAGAGGACTTTCTCTGTGGATCCCCAATCTACTGTAAGAAGATTTGTATTGTTCGATATGCCATAGGTGCTATACTAAAGTTGGGGAGCAAAACAGTCATTGTTGTACATTCTTTAACGGTGCTGACATAATGTTGACGTTTACCTATTAAAATACTGATAAATACTACTAACATTACGGAAACGCAGCTGTTCAATATCTCAGTACCAGACACACAGGGGTGAATTGATCGTCTCATCTGAATCTGGGGAAGAGTGACAAAAAAGAAAATTTTCCCCAAAGTAATGGAGTTATCCTCGAGCCGTTCTATATCTATATATCCCATCTATATAAAACTAGAGGGTCCGAAGGAGGTTTGAAGGAGCCCCTGTGTTTCCTGCTTGCGTCTGCAGGCGGCGTCGTTCTGGACAAGCAGTCTTTCGACCCCAGCTGCTCCCACATCATCGTGGGAAACCCTCTGCGCAACGAGAAGTACCTGGCAGCGATGGCCGCCGGCAAGTGGATCCTGCACCGCTCGTACCTGGAGGCCTGCCGCTCCGTGGGACTCTTCATCCAGGTCAGGCGGACACACACACACATTTTTTAAAAAATTTTTCTTCCTTCACTCATTCCTTTCTTACTCCCTTCCCTCCATCCCCCTATTCTGTTTTTACTCCATTATTTTATCCCTTTGTTCTCATTCCTCCTTCCTCCCTTCTTTTGTTTCCCTTCTTCCTTCCCTTTTTCTTTTCTTCCTCCTTTATTTTTTTACCTTCTTCCTTCCTTTTTCCTTTCTTCTTCTTTTGCTCCCTTCTTTTTTTTTTTTACCCTATTTGTTCTTTCTTTCTTATCTTTCTTCCTCCCTTATTTCCTTCAGCCATTCCACTCTTCCTCCATTCTTTTTTTCTTTTACCTTTCCGTACCTGTATTTGCTTCCCTCTTTTCTTCCTTTGCTCTTTCCTCTCTTCCTCCCTTCTTTTTGACCTTCCTTGACATTTATACTTCCTTTTCCCTTCTTTCCTTCCCTATTCTCCTCCTCCTCTCCTCCCTCCTTCCAGGAGGAGGACTATGAGTGGGGCAGCAGCTCCATCCTGGATGCTCTTCCCTCCATCTCCTCGCAGCAGAGGAGGCTTGCGCTGGCGGCCATGCGCTGGAGGAAGTCCCTGCAGGGTCGCTGCAACCAGGAGGAGGTACTTTTTACCGTCACAATTGAGGACTTTACACGTACCATGTACAGTGTGTATAGAGCCGCTTTTCCACCAAGGTAAGGAATTAAATTAGGAACCATTTAAACCCGGAACCTTTTCAAACAGGAACCTGGGCCTCATCGAAGAATCCTGGAGATTATGCCATCCAGGAGGTGGTAACGCCAAACATGCGACTGTTTTCAACACACGATCGGTCGCTGTATTTCGAGTTCTGATTTTCCATTTTCTTTTATAAATGTAATTAGTGACAACTACTTAAACGACTACTGCGACAAGCAGTGAGTGTTCAATCAGCTGTTTACCGGTTTTAATGGCTTCAGTCAACGTTCAGTACTACAAGCTCCACCCCAATGGTTTCCGTTCCCAGAAAAGTACCACTTTGCTTGCAGGGACTTTTTTGGACAAGGAACGATCCAAGTGGGCAAGTGCAGCTAAAAAGAGTTCAGAGTACTCTTCAAATGAACAGTCTCTGAAATGTTAAATATAGATATTAAAATTCTCTTAATTCATGTTTTTGTTTGGGATTTCAACCAAACCCAAAATGCAGCCATAGCCAGGATTGTTTGTCAGTTTCCATGAGCCAGTATGGTTCTCCGCCTCTTCTACGCAGGGAGCCTTCAGCGGCTGGATCGTCATGCTGAACATCGACCAGAACAGAGAATCCGGCTTCAGGCGGCTGCTGCAGTCTGGAGGAGCAAAGGTCAGTGTGGGGGGGTTCTCTTCCACTGTACCCACCTCCATCTGTCCAGCTCTGCTCTCTGCCAACACAATGCACAGATGTTCTGGAATAGTAATAATAATCATAATAGTAGCAGTAGGTCTATCACACATTAATTGTCATTTTTTTGTTGTTCATTTTACACCACTACCATAGCAGCTTGAAATAAATCTTGTATTAATACATGTTTACCTTATGAAGGACAGACATTTATTTGGCATTGGAAGATTGGAAACAAAAAGAATTGGGTTGATTTGCCTCCACCCAACTGATGGAAACTCACCTAATTCTGCATTCTGTTTATTGTGACAATTCTAACATTGGTTTAAAATTCCCCTTGAATTTAGATGGAAATGTATGATTGTAGAATCCTAAAGATCGGGATCTGCTCTAGTGATTGGCTACTCATTATTACATAATCACCTGATCACAAAGACGTTACTACCTACGTATCCAGTGAGTTCTCCATGCAGGCAAGGTTGAAGGAGTCCGCTCTCTCTTTGCAAATCCACGTCCTGCATCATGATGAACATCTCTCATTAAAGCTCCTACGAGGTGCAGCGTTCCGCATTTCCCATGAGCGCAATCGCTTCTCGTTGCCAAGAGCTAATTTCTCTCTGGTGGTGTGTGCGCGCGTTGTTTACGTGCGAGGAAAGTGACAAAGACACAGCTTTTTGTGTCTGTGTTTTCCCCCCAGACGCTCTCTCACAGCAAGCAATATATTCAGTTTTTGACGTACTCAAGACTACCGATTAACCTTCCACAGCTTGGAAACGTTGTAGTCGTGTGTTCTAAGAGGAATCCACTTCTCAAAGCTGCATTACGTGATATTTCTGCTCGGAAATGAATCATCATTTCCTTGAATTCCGTTTTAATACAGCTTTAAGGATCTTCACTTTGTTGTTACTAATGTTAATGTTCTTATTGTAGACTATGATGACTGAAATATTTCGCTATGAAGATTTTTGTTTTGTTCAGATTAGATCATAATAAACGCTCTTCACCCCCACCCCCCACCCCCCAGGTTCTGGCTGGTCCCTCCCC
>OMKR01000423.1:0-13681 GCA_900302355.1 Cyttopsis rosea
CAAGAAATAAAGGACAAAGCTAGATTTTCAAGTGTTACTGTTCAAGTAGCTACAGTACAGGTGACAACATGCTCCTAATAGGAACAGGCCGCTGAGACAGAGACACCACCTACATGGCTGTAGGAGAACATATTGTAAAATCTCATGCAACGACCTACCAAAGGGAAATGACTGGAATGCAGACCAAACACAGAGCATGCCTACACATATTCAAGCAACACCCAAAGTAAAAGCACCAAACTCAAACGTTTAATCGCAAGATATACAGACATGAATTCAAACCCCGGAATGGAAGGACATACAAATCCGACGAACAAATAACGGACGCATGCAGACAATAGAGAGACGCACACTGGCTAACAACCAGTCGCACTGAGACAGAGTGCATGCAAGAAGCACCGTGTCCAAGCGGTCCCATAGAGATGGTCACATGACAAGGCTGTTTTTTACCTTCACTGTCCGACATGGTGCCCTGAAGGTCATCCAGCAGAGCATACCCTCTACCCCTGGTCGGCTCCTCTCTGATATGCTGTTGTTGCGGGGAATCCTGTAAAGAGAGACAGGAGCCAAACTGGTCCCGGGAATCGGCAGAGATGGGTGGCAGTGGTCCCGCCGACGCCCTCGCCATGCCCATAGGCTGTCCCACCGGACTCAGCGGACTCTCCTCCTCCGAATTTTGGGCCACGATGGGAATTCTCCCTCGTCCGCTTTGCACAATGGGCAGGCTGGTGGGTTTAGTGCGGCCCGAAGGGGTTTGGTAGCTTGACCCGTCTCCAGATGCCTCACCATCCCCCTTAAGCCTCAGGGAAGAACTAGAAGGGTCTCTTTTGATGGATAAATCCAGGCCATAACAAGAGGTCGGCCTGGATGAGGGCCGAGAGCGGCTGCCGCTGGGATATGCGGAGTCCAGGCCCAAACTCTGGCCTAGGTTTAGCGACCCAGCCAAGTTGGCACCCAACGTGGAGCCTAGGTACTTTTGCTGCTCCGCAATATTCTTTCGTAGGCCAAAGGTAATCTCATCCTGCATGAGTCGGCTTGATCTCGGGGACCCACTGGTAGAACCTAGATAATTGGTATAGTCTGTTTCCAAACCCCTGCTGTCCGTAATAGACGAATACTTGGTGGAGATCTTAGGATCCATCAGCGGCGTCTTGTGTTTCTGGTATAGCATGGATGCGGGGAGTTGCTTCGCTGCCTGCTTCTCTAAAGTGAGCCTACTGATACTGTATTTCTCTGACTTTGGATATTGTCTTTGGGAATAACTGGAGATGCCAGAGCTCGGTGTATAGTAATGATGCGAGAGACCTGTCAGTTGTTCCAAGCTTTCTGTCCCTGTGGTGCTTCTCCTGAACTCTTGCTTCAGCTGCTGCTTCAGGAGTTTCAGTTCATAGGGCTCCTCCATGGAGTCCTCCTCGTCTGGAGTTTTTCCATAGGTATGGAGTCTGGAGGTGGAACCAAGGTAGTCAGTAGACCCAAGATCTGCAGCGCTTCTCCGCAGTAGTTTCTCTGCCTTAGCTAGTTCCCTCTCAGCCAGACTGTAGGATGAAGATAAGCCTGTAGAGCCCTTGGCTAATTCTGCAGCATCTTCCAGCAGCATGTAACTGCGGGGTGTGTGGTGGTCCACATCTGTGTAATAGGAATCAGAGACAGTTGACATGGGACTGCTGGCGATACTTCCACTTTCCAAGGCTCTGAGGTCAAGATGGTTGCCATATTTGTCATATTTGACTCCTAGGTAGGCAGATGATGATGGGTCGGGCTGGCGGCTAATGACATCATATTTTGTAGCATCTAGCTCTGAAAGGAGGGCTGCTTGTCTGGCAGCTTTCTGCTGGAGCAGGAGCATTTGGTGGTAGCTCTGCTGCTGTGAGCTAGTAAGTGATGGCACGGATGAGTAGATTGATTGAGACTGATAGGACTGGGGCGTCTGGTAGAGAGACTGCTGGTAATGCTGGCTTTGGGGGTACTGATACTGAGAGTATTTCCCATACTCGTGTTTTGTCTGTGGCGGGGCAAAGTCATCTAGTTCAGACTGTGGTGCTGTCCTTGGACGCTCAAGACCATGACCACCGATCTCTTCATCTTCACCAGCTCCACAGCCACCTCTTGTGTCACGAATGTTACTAACCTCGCTGTCTGACATGTAGTCCCTGTCCTCCGCCACACTCTGCAAATATGCCCTTTCCCTCTTTTCCCTCTCTTTCAGCAGGGCGTCTTTCCTACGGTTGATGCCCATCTCCAGGTACCTGAGCTTGGCATCAATCTCTTTTTCCTCTTCATCTAGTTCTGCCTGCTTTTTGCGGAGCTTGGAGGACTCGCGCTCCACAAGATCCAGTTCGCGGTCAATGTCTTGCAGGATCTTGGCACGCGCCATGTTAGAATTACGGCACATTCTTCGACGGGCGGAGCCAGTGCTGTACGCCGCCTGCCCACTGGTGGTCGACTCATCCTCTGAAGGTGGATTGGGAAGAGTCCGCTTCACCTTCTTTTGAGTGCCTGTTGGCGTGCCACCTGAGCCTTTAGTCTGTAAGTGGGGAGAAGAAAAAAAATAGAGATATGACAAAGGGGAGAATGGCGGTGGCGATTATTAAACAGTTCTTTGCAGAGGAGAGGTCATCTTGATGTATAGCGGTTAAAGTGCTTGAAAAATGACGTTTTCTGAATCCTATTAAACAGATTAAATTAAGCAGAGAGATATATTGTATGATATTGTAAAAATATACCACTTCTATTGTCTCTATGGCTTGATTGTGAATCAGAAATAAAATACTGTACTTGTGATATTAGAACATTTTTGTAGAATCCAATTTGTTGTCAGTAAATATTCCTGCCAATACATTTTTACTCACTGGTCACCCAATGGTTCCCCTAAAACCAAAGTAATTTATTCATATTAAGCCTCCGTGGATCTCTGACAGCTCAATATTTTCCTGCAAGTTCAGCTTTTTCCCCCCAGCCTTTTAGGTATGTATGAGATTCTCAACAGCGAATTGCCCAGGCAGAAAACTCACTTCCATATCTCATGGGGAAAATGCCAAAAAAGTAAGCATGCATAACCTACGAAGATTTCTTTTCACATTATTTCCTTAATGTTATTATTTTATTACCTCTACGTCTAGAGACGAAAATGAAATTAGATTCGATTGTGGGTTAATACTCTACTTTAACTGTTGTCTAATAATAGATTACGAGTCAGAAGTACAACAATGATTAAGCACAATAGTGTAACATTTAAATGATTAAATCAATTAAATCAACTAATCTCTTCACAAATGTCCCCATAAAACAGAATTAACAGAAGGTTGTATCACATTGCCTCCTTAATCATGATGATACCTGTGTATCTACATTAAATAATGATTTGAAGCATAGGAGACAAAATCTGTCACAGTACGCGGCATAAGTTGTGTGTAACATAGATGGGAATTAGCTCAGTGTACTTAAATGACTAAAAACTGTATGCACCTCTCTTTTAACAAGCACATTTATTATGTCAGACCAAAGTACCCAAGTTCCTAATAGAAAAAAGACAAATAAGACACTCATCTTCTATCTCAAACCGAGAGCTTTGGCTACAATATTTAAACTGCGTGTCTATTATAATATCCTAGCATGTGTTTTTTTCTGTTCTATTTATGATACTCACAGTGACACCCTCACCATACTGTGTACCAGATGATGCCCTTTCCTCTCCTGTCGGGCTCATGGGCTTAGGGTCCGACATGGATCTCTGCATACCCTTTGGTCCCCTCGGGCTTGCTGGAGAGCCTTTACATGGATCAGCACCCCCTCTCAGTTTTTGAGGGCTTGTATCACCCAGTGACTTCTCATAGGACACAAACTCAAGGGATTTACTAGGGGATATACAGGGGGATATAGGGGAGTAGAGTACTTTGGGAGATTTGGGAGGGGCCTGGAGGGTGGAAGCGTCAGGTTTGAGGTTGGGAGACTGGCCTATTTCTATGGGGGCGGGGCGTTTCTTTGGCGAGGTCCTCTCCGAGTCTGACAGCTCCATCCGTGTATCCATTCTTATGTTCCCTTCTGTGTCCGTCTGTATAGAGATTTCTGTGTGAGCTTGAAGAGACATCTCTGACTGCCCACTTCTATCTCCCCTTGCAGTGCGAGGCCTACTCCGCCGGCCCCGAGTCTGAGCTTCCCACTCATCTTGATCCTCATCATCAGTCTGCACGCAGCTATCAACGCTTTTTTTAGCAATCCTCTTTTTCCTCCCCGCTGTGTAAGCTTTGCTGACTGCATCATCTTCTTCGTCCGTTTGGCATCCACTGTCTGTGATCTTTCGTGACAGTACAGTGCCATCGGGACCTATAACAATTGCCTCTTGTGGGCCATGCCCTGGTATGTCTCCACCTGGGTACATCTGACGAAGCTTCTGTTCTTCTAACTGCAAGCGAAGCTGCTCTTGCAGTCTCTGAATCTGTTCCAGCTGCTGCTGCTGTTGGGCATAGGTCTCTTTTTGCATCATAAGATGAGCCTGTCTCTCCTCCTCTTGCTGAGTAAGGATGTGCTGCTTCATGGCCTGCAACTCCTCCAGCTCCTTCTGGACAAGCAACTGCTCCTGCTCACGGAAACGTTGAATCTCCTGGCGCTCCCACTCCAGTTCCTCAGCCAAGCGCTGTTGCTTGAGCTTCTCCATCTCCAGTCTCTCACGTTCGGCCTGGTATTGGCCATCTCCAGGGACCATGGGTGATGACAGAGCCTCAAGGGAAGCCGCTATGGCCTCCAGAGATGCATCAGTATAGGTGTCCAGGGTCAGTGAGGTCATTGCGGTTGAAACACCATCAATAGCAGAGGTACTCTCCTTGGAAACCTCCAAGTTGAGTGGGGCATCACCTTTCTCTCCTACTGATGTGATGGAGATGAAGCTATGGGACCGTGTAAGTGGCAAATTCTGGAGATTGGACAGGGAAGGCATGGTGTCACTGGTGTGCATGCCAGAGAGGGTGTTGTATGTAGTGCTAAAGATAGAGCCAGGTTGGGTGGTGATGGCATATGTAGATGGGGTTGGTGCTGCAACAGAAGAGTAGACCACCCCATTTGATGACCTCAGGACACTGTTTGTGCCAAATATTGTACCAGCAGTACCCGTGATGATGGCCTGGGAGTACGGTGGAATTGTCATTGCTGCATATGACCCTTTTTTGGAGTAGTCCACAGCTTCACCTGTCAAAAGTCAAAAATATTAATAGAGCCCAAATATTGCAGACAGCCTTATAGTTGAAGTAGACGGCATGCCGATGGTTATCCAAATGATAAAAAAGTGCAAAAAAGGAAAAATAAAATGAAAAAACTTCAAGTGCAACAGGCCCAAACAATATGCAACAGCATGCAGACACGTGCAAAAATATCATCATGGAAGACCCAAAAAATCAATGTCCATGCAAATCAGGAGAAGAAATTAAAAAAAGAAAAAATAAGAACAAAAATTCCAAATGAATTAGCCATGAATCAGAGAAAGAAGTTCAAAGTGACATTTGAGTGAGAGGTCTGCAATGTCACAGCACTGACCTGCGTCAGAAATCTTTGTTGAGGTAAGATCTACTGCACCATCTGTGGTGCCATTAAAATTATAGCTGTTCTTGCTCTTGTAGAAGAAAAGCCCAGCTTCTGCCAGGTTCGTGTCAGACATCGATGGTTTAATTCCACCAAAACCTTTCATACCAAAGGGCGAGCGGTCATACTGATAATGGTCATCTCGATATCCAAAACGGTCTTCAGGCAAAGGGGTGGTGGGCTGCTGAGAAGTACAGCTCCCTGCAAATGGTAGTTTGTATACAACATCACAACATACAGCCCTTTTCCCGGCAGTCAGATCCACAGGTTTTCCATCATCCTCTGTAATTACTGCTGTCACAACATCTGAGGAAACAGTATCTACTGAAACCACAGTGTTGAACGGTTTGGTAGTGGTTAGGTCCACAGCTCCTGCAACTGTAGCCGTGCCAGTGGCCAAACCATTAGCTGTACAACTTGGTGCTGGAGTGGGGTCCATAGTGAGAGGGGTGCCCTGGAACATTCCTCCACCAGTGCCTGATCCAACTGAGAGATTGATTGGAATTTCAACATTGGAATTGGTAGCAGCCTGGGAATCAATTGGTCGATAGACAATTTGAGACACAGGTTCAAATGCTTTGTTTTTGGTTAATTGAAGGGGTGAGGAAGATGTAGAGCTGTCCACAATGTCATAACGCTGGATTGTGGCGGCACAGGTCACAATGGTGATGCTATCAGTAACTATAGAAAGAGTTGATGATTCAGTACTGAGGTTGACAACAGATGACTGCACTGCACTGTTCTGTCGCCCATTGAGATCTGTTGCAAAGGACTGACATCTTGACTCTGGGCCAGCAGTCAGGTCTATGCCTTTCATGTTAGACTCTGGGTCTGATTTCATGGTGCTAAGATCTACCACCTCACCAGGTTGATATGTCTGTCTATTCTGTGCTGGTGGTTGGGGTTTAGGTTTCTCCATCGAGATTGGTACGCCATTGGCTCTTGGAGCTGGCATTGGGGGTGGTGCTCTCTCATGAACAACAGAGACGGTAGTTCTTTGGACTTCTGTTGTGACCACCTGAGAAACAAGATTTGGCATAACCACCGGTGGCTGGGCTGAGGCAGATATAGCCTCAATAATATGACATGAACTCGACACATGCTTTTCCGGGCCGCAAATCTCCTGACTTTCAATGGACTCTGTAACTCGTGTGTATGCCAGGGGCATCCTAGTTGTTTGTGAAGGGGGTGGTTGTTGCTGTAAATATGCCTGAGGTTGGGAGATTGGTTGATTACTCTGGGGATGACCATGTCTTGAAGGAGAGGCTGGACCAGGACTAGACGGTGCTTGGGTTAAGACACCCTCTACTGGAGAATTGGGCTGAGATGGCAGTGTAATGACAACATATGTGTCACGAAGATTGCTGGCATATCTTGGTGAAGATGGTGACTTTGGAGAGGCATGAAACTGCTTGCTTTCACAAGTGGGACTCAGATTGAGGGCTACATCTGCAGTGCCTGTAGCAAGTATCGTGGGTCTTGGTGGATGCGGGGCATGAGCTGGTGAAGAAGGTTGGGAGCCAGGTTTTGGTGCAATTGGTGGTTTGACACCATCCCCAGGTCTAGGAGTATGGCCAACCCCAGGTGAAACGGATGGCTTTGGGGGAACTGGAGGGGGAACATGAGGCTTGTATGTTGGTGCCACTGTTTGTCTTACAGATGCAGCTTGGCCTGTAGTTGAAGCTACTGGCTCTTGCCTGATAGGGGTGGCTGAAGCTTGAGGTGGAAGTGGAACCGGAGGCTTCCTAGGGAAAACTGTGGGTTTTGGTGGAGTGGGAGGAGGCATAGGTGATGGGACAGAATAATCTGGTTTTTCCTGAGAGTTAGCCCTGCGAAGGATGTTTGGCTTAGGGGGCACTGGTGGGGCTGTTGATACTATACTGGGCACAGTGGGTGTGTACTGGGGAACAGTGGGGAATGGTGATACACTAGCTACTACAGGAGTGGGTAGTTTTGGGGTTGCATTGGACAAGTCTACAATTTCTAATTGGGATGCCTCAGTTGTGATCTGGGATGGCTGTTCTGATGTGGATAATGGAGCAATTTCACAAACAACTGATAAAGGCTCAGTTTCTGCAGCTGAGGTGACTGATTGTGTGTCGGACAAATCCTTTTTCTCCTCTTCCTTTTTAATGCCACTCATCTCCTCATCAGAGGACAATTCTCCAGAAGAGCATTGTGTCACCCTTAAGTCTGGAATGGGATGGAGAGCTCTTCTAGATGCTGTGCCACCATGCTCTGGCTCCAGTTGAGTAGGACTGGTCCCAGGAGTAAGAACCTTCCTCATGAGCTCTTCATAGGCAGCCTCAGCATCCAACAATGGTTTTCCATCCTTGCCTAGTGTTACTTGACTGCTATTAGAGATGTTAATCTCAGCAGGTTGCAAAACAATTTCTGGTTTTGTTGTGATGGTTACTGGCTGCATCTTTTGATATTCTTGCTCCAGTTGTCTAAATTCCATTCTCTTCTTCACCATGTCTTCATAAACTTCGTCTGGAGATCTCAGCATTTTAGGCTGAACAGGAACAACAATCTTCTCTTGCTCATCCAACTCCATTTTTGCACTATCGATAAGGGATTCATAGGCATAATCCTCAATCAGCATGCCTCCATAAAGGTCTTTTGCTGGTTTAATTTCCTCTTTATCAATTGTTGGAGACTTAGCCCTTAACATTATCTCTTCATAGGCCTCATCAGCAGTTTTGAGGGATTTTCTCCGTGATTTTTCATAATTTTGGTCATCCGTTGGGGAGTGAAGGGATACTGACATAGGGAGCTTATATGTTTTCTGGACAGCTGCAATCTTTGACGCATGGATTTCAAAGCCTTCAGGCTCTGATTCAATGCTGGGGGAGAAATCTGAGCAGGAAGAGCGCCGAATCTCCTCCATTTCTGCCTCTTGCCTCAATTCTTCTGTTGGTGAGGCATCTTCAATGGGGGAGAGGTTGCTTGGTGGTGTCTTTGGGCGCTCTCTCCTCCTCTGGGCTCTGATCTCTTCTTTGTCTTTCTTGGATTTCTTTCCAGATCCCTTCTGTTTCTCTTGCTCCCTTAGTAACTCCTCTTCCTCACGCAACTCTTCTTCCTCGGAGGAGTCCTCAATGGTGGGCAACACTTGGCCAGGTTGTCTGTGTTTGGCTTTCCTATGTTGTTTCCCCTCACCAGAGCGGATATGGCTCGGGCTACTACTATCACTATCCTCATCCAAAGAAGAGAGGGATGTTGGCGATGTCCCGGGAGTGAAGCTGGATGCATGCAAGCTGGATGATCCCTCACCTCTGGACCGGTCATCTGGTGAATCTGTGAGGCTCTCCATTTCAAGCTCGCCATCATCAGTAAGTACCCCCATTTGGGTGCTTGTTGTATTGAGCTCAATAGTTCTGAATTTACGTACAGCAATCCCACTGTCAGTTTCCCCTTGTTTGGTTTCAGATCCGACCTCTTTCTCTGTCTCATCAGGTTTATCCAATGAGGAATGTAGTTGTTTATCTTCTTCATCTGGGCTTATAGTGCTCTTTTTGGTGAGTCGCCTGGACTTTCCAGATGTGCTCCTCTCCGTAGATTCTCTTTTGTCATGCTGAAGTCTTTTCTTTTCCTCCTCTCTGATCTTTCGACGGATTATGTTTTCCTCGTCAGATGGAGATGCATCCTCATTTTCACTCATTTCCATGATCTGTTTTCGAATGAAGTCTTCATCATCTCCAGACATGGGGCTTTCTTTTCCAAAACTCTCACTGCTGTCATCTAATGAGTCAGCTTTAACATCTATGGGCACAAGGAGTTTCTTCTTTGGGGTACTGGAGGTGTCCTTCTTCTCAGAAAGTTCTCTGTCATCTTCAGAGCTGGGAGAGTCTGGTGAGAGAGGAAGCACTTCAAGCTTACGTCTTATCTTCAGTGAGTCTGTTAGTGTGCCTTCATTATCATTTTGATCTGTACTGGCTTGTTGTGCCTCTAGAATAGGAAGGACTGTGCTCTCCAACTTAGCCAAGTCTGATGGGCTGGTGGGGCTACTCTCCTTGGCAGGAATTTCTTTGTATCCAGGTTCCTTCAGTGTTTCCTTCAATTCTGTATTCTGTTTGAAAGAAAAAAATGATTTATGAATTGATTAAACTTGACTTGATTATTTATATATTTGAAACAAACAATCATATTGCAGCCACAGTACAGGATCATGAGGGTATGTTAAATGTGTGGTTCATAAAATCTAAATGAAATTAGCTTTTGCAACTTCATCTACCCATAAATAAGTTTAACTTTTTGTACAATGTTTTAACATTTTTATTTAATATAATAAATCATAAATCTGTGCACAGCATAAGTGTATACAATTTCATTTAACAAATGTTAAAATTTCATACAGTTTTATACATTTGTTAAATGCAGATAGGGAAGTGCAAACAATTCAAAAATATGCTGTTCTGATATTATTATCACAAGCTTGTTATAATTTATTCAAGCTTGTGATAATAATATCATAAACATTTAATGTCTGGGATCACTGTCTAGCCCTTTAAACTTATCCACTAGACCACTAGACCACTACTTGTGCTATATACTACAGTCACCTCTGCCACAACTTCTGCATCACTGGATGTTTTCTGCAGCTGAGTGTCAGCCTTCTTTACCTCCACTATGTCAGCATTCTCTTCCTTTTGGCCTTCATGTTGCTCTTCATGTTGCTCACTAACTACAGCAAAGGGGATGTCAGGTTCAGCTACTGGGACGGGAGCTATTGGCATGTATTCAGCCTCAGGAGCCATCTCAGGTGCTTTATTGTCCTTGGATATTGGGTTCTCTCTTGCCTCTCTCTCCTCACTGCCTTCCTTGTCAGATTCTGTGTTCTCCTCTGTGACTGAAATAGGCTTGTGTTTGTCACTGACAACGGGTTTTGACTCAACTTGTTTCTCTTTGTCTGCCACATCTTTCTCTGGCTGTTTCTCACCACTGACTAAGGGGCAGTGTCTCATTTTGTCTTGTTTATTTTCCCCGGTGCTATGTTTCTCATAGTTTTCAGCTTCGTTCTCATTCTGCATGGGTTTCCCTTGACATACATTATCTGGGCCTTGTGCCTCACCTACTACAGATGAAGACGACAGTATCTCTACATCTCTATGCTCCTTGGCATTGACCTTTTCTTGCTCATTACCACTGAAATCCAGGGGAACAGACTCAGAAATGGCTTTTACATTTTTATCTCCTGGTTTAGTCCCTGACTCCTCCATTGTATCTATAGGCGGCTGCTTTTCCTCTTCCTGCGTTGGCTGTTCTACACAAGCCACTTTGGCTATTGGATTTTCTTCCTCCTTAGCCTCCTCTGTCAATGCGACTGTGTCTACCAGGCTTTCTTCAACTGGGGTCTGACCCGTTTGTGGTTTTGCTTTTAGCTCATTACATGTCTGTTTCTCTTCTGCAGAAGATTTTTCAGTAACTGGGGCGGTCTGTAATGAATGCGCTTCTTTGGGAAATAGACTTGGCTCTCCAGTTGTTTGTAGTTCTTTATTCTCTGGATCTATCACACAGCCGTCTTTCTCCGGCTCAGTAATAGGAGTTGCTGTGGCCAATACTGGCTCTTTATCAGAATCTTTATCATCAAGAGTTTTTTCCTCAGCTGTCACCTTTTCAGTTGCCTTCTCAACCTCTTCTTCCTTAACAGCCCCCGCCTCATCAGCTTTGCACACAGCTTCTTTTACCTCAGCTGCCTTCTCCTCATCAGGGTTTATCTGATCTGTTTTCACCTGAGCTGCATTTCCTTCAACAGTCCTCTCTTCAACTGCTTTTGCCTGAGCTTGATTCTCTTCAACTGCCTTATTGACAGCCAAATTCTCCTCAAGAGGCATCGCTTCAACTAATTTGTCATTTGTTGCCTTCTGTATAAAATGCACCTCTTCGGTTAATTTCTCCTGAGCTGCATTCCCTTCAACTATTTTCTCCCCTTCAGCCATTTCCTCTAGAACCTTACTTTCAGTACTTAAAAGCTCAACTGAAAGTTTATTCTCAACTGAGGGTGATTGGATAGGTTCCTTTGCATTTTCAATTGTTTTCACTTCTGCTTCATATGCATGGGGTTCCACATCATTACCATCGGATTTCACAGGCTGTTCAATTGGTTGTTCCTCTCTTGGTGGCTCTAGTGCTTGTTCTAGCTGAGATTCCATCGGTTTAAGGACGTCAGCTTTGCCAATAGTTGCTGAGAGAGCTGAATTCTCATCAATCACCACTGTTGAGTTGTCTAATGGCTTTGACTCACTGTCCACATCATTGTTGACGGGTACTGTCTCAGATGGAGGATGAGGCTCACACACAGATCCTATTGCTTGTGACTGTGGTTTCCCCCGAGGGCTGCTATCTGAAGTAGGGGCCACAGGGGCATCATTCACAGGTGGTGTTGGTCTACTATCAGGTATTGGAGTGGGTTTGGTCTCTACCTTTGTCTGAGGAGGTTGTGGGGTGGCTTCTGGTGTTTCTACCATTGGTTTGCTATCTATAGCAAGGACAGGGGTGAAGGAAGGGGCAGGGACAGGAGCAGATGGTTGCTTCTTGGGTGAAGCCACGACTGGAGGTGGCACGTCTCCCAGATGGCCCGACATCGCTCTTTGGGTCTGGCATTTGAGACACAGCCATTCTTTCTGTAAGACAAAATATAGTGATAAATTGAGTTCAATGTTGTAGTATTTCAAGTATTTCAGTGTTCAAAGAACTTGTTAGAACATATACGATAACTTTAAATGAAGATTAAGATGATATGTAGATTAAGAATCTCTGGATCTCAGGAGGAATATATATCTGGACATGTCTATTGACCCTCTAAATTGTTGCAGCACAACAAAAGTTTACTGAGGTTCAAGGTACAAGTAGCCAAGGTAACTTTTTCTATTTCAAGGCCCGCTTTTTACATTTATGGAACTTAGGAGGCCTATCCATAATGCATGGTAATGGGGCAGAGGTTTACCGAGGCATGTCAGAAAGGCTTAGGTGGCCTCACAGACATTTCACAGTTCCGAGTAGGGAGGAGGTTTTTCAGTATGTATGTATGTAAGATTATATATTGGTGTATGTGTGCTCATGTTTATGTCTGTGTGAGAAAGATTTTGAATCTGCCCATGGAAGCAGAATATTCAGTTATCCTAAACCAGTTTACATATTTTTCAGCCCTGGTACAACCATTTTTTCACTAACAAGACATAAAAACTAGGGCAGCTTGTACCACAAATGGGTAAAGCAGAGAACCATGACTGTTTTAAACAGGGCATTTAGCGAGGGACTCTCTCAGCATCGTATTTAAGATTAATTAAATTTGCCTGAAATCTTCTTGAAAACAGGCAGGCCTAATGCAATTTATACTGTAAGCGTAATAGAGCGGTCTGAATGCCCAAAACTATGTATGGGAATAAAGACTGTTGGCTCAGAGCTCTCCTTACGCCTTTCTGTCAAAAATAATGGTCAAGTGAAATATATTTTTTAAGAAAGCCTACATATAACTCTAGCTTATGAAAAGGTGCAGCCGTGGAGGCCTGGCCACATGCAGCACACACAAAAATCCACATTCTTCTGTACATAACAATAAGAGGAACAGTCGTCGTGCTTCCATCTAGCCTGCACTGTGACGTAAAACATCTCAATTTCCAAAGCAGAGTGTTTCAAAGGCAGTAACACTCCTCTGTTATTCCCTCTTATGCATGCCTTCGCCCAGCTTAACAGCAGGGTTTATGCTAAATTCAGCCCTCAGAGAAGATCGGAGGCCTGTTAAGCCATCCAGCACAGATAGGCCGCTCTCCAAGTGGGGAGATAGATGGAGAGCGATTGAGAGAGAAAGAGGGGGATTGAGAGAGAACAGAAGAGGAGAGGAGAGGAGGGAAGAGAAAAAGCAAGGAGATGAAAGGAAAGTAGAGGAGAGGAGAAGATGGGAGAGGGGGGGAACAGGTGCACAGGGACAAAGGGAAGGAAGATCAAGGAAGAGGTGACACATTGGGAGTGAGAGAGCGGGATGGAGTGAGAGGAGTGCGCACACATCAGCGAAGAGAGAGAGCGCACGGCGCTGTCGCAGCGGCAGAGCCGGGGTAAATAAGGCATGAGCCGCCATGCCACACAGCGTCACCGGCGACTGGCCACGCCT
>OMKR01000425.1:0-14858 GCA_900302355.1 Cyttopsis rosea
AACATTGACCGGATCTGCAAAAAAAGAAGGAGTCGAACCTTTCATCACTACTTGGAAGAAGGAGAACAAATCTCGGCCGGGATGCCTCGCGCTCTTTGTAACAAAATGGACTTTACGTTACTACGCGGAGTCGGACGAACCCACGTGGAAGTATGTGCTCGCGCGGCGGCTTAAGATCAACTTTTAGCAGCAGGCGCGCGGCGATTTAACAACCAGGAGCTCGAGCCCGTTAGCTAGTTAGCCACGTAGCTACCAGCATCAGGCAGACAGTTAAGATGGCGGAGGGCTGGTCCGCTCTGCTGGCAGTCTTCTTCTTCTTCTTCTCCTCCTCCTTCTTCTTCGTCTTCACCGTGAGCGATTCCAGAGCCCGGGCGCTGGAACCCTGCCCCGCGCCCTGTTCCTGTGCCGCTGGGCAGGACGGGGTCCGAACCCTGGACTGCAACCGAAAAAGACTGTCTGCCGCTCCCCCCGACCCCCCCAACTGGGTGACCCAGCTGTAAGTGTTCTCCACCCCGCTACACACAGGCATGCGTGTGTGCGAACTTGCACAGAAGAGGGTGAATTGTTGATAAAGAGGTTTGTTGTACGTTTTAGGTCCGTTGTATGTTGCCATTTGTTCTAAAAATTAAAAAATAAAAATCGTAATTTTTTTTTAGTATATTACAGATTAGAGCTGCAACGATTAGTCGATTAATCTACTAGTTGCCAACTATTCAATTAATCTCTTTTGATGATCGATTAATCGTTTTGAGTCGTTTTCCTTATTATTATTATTTTTTTTTTTATAAGAAGAAAATTTCCATATTCTCTGATTCCAGCTCCTTAAATGTGAATATTCTCTGGTTTCTTTAGTCCTCTGTGACAGTAAACGGAATATCTTTGGGTTGTGGACAAAACAAGACGTTTGAGGACGTTGCCTCGGGCTTCGGGAAACAGTGATTCGACATTTTTCAGCGTTTTATGGACAAAACGACTATTACATCTCACTCGATTAATCGAGAAAATAATCGACGGATTAATCGACAATGAAAAGAATCATTAGTTGCAACTCTATTGCAGATTACCATTTTCTTCTATTTTTCATTATTTTTTTTAGATTGGGCTAGGTTAGGCCATTTTTTTATAATCTATCGGGCGATTGGGAGAAATGGGAGACTTGACTCATTTTGTTTGTAATTTGATATATTTTATAAAAACACGATGACAATGTGTGCCTTTTTTTTTTCTTTCTTTCATTTCAGCACCATGAACCACAACGATCTGACCGCTATTCCCCCTCTTGGAGATGTTTCTTCCAACGTCACTACGTTGTCATTGTAAGTTTTGCATCTCGGGAAGTTCTTCTGTTAGTTTTACACCGTTACAGAATGATTGGGGGAAGAAAACAACAGGTTTTAAATGATGCTCTATAATGCTTCCTCGCATTATGTCGCTCAGTAATTCTCAACCTTTTTCATTTCAAGGACCCTCAATTTGATACACATTAAGATTCTCCCTACTTGTCTATACTATAGTTGGGCAGATAACAGCAAAACTATGATTTAAAAACAGTTATTATTGTACATTCTCTAATGGTGTCAATGTCTTGTCACTGAAATAATGGTGAAGTTTTAACTACTAATAATTTTGCTGAGGACCCCCTGGAACCTCTTGAAGGACACTGGAGGTCCTGAGACAGTGTTAGAATTTGTGTACAGTTATATTACACATTGAAAAAAAAAAGTGCTTGACAACTATGCGTCTCAAAACATTTGGGAAGATTGATCCACAAACTTACACAATGAATGACACAGGCCCATATTTCTGTCTAACCTGCACATGTAGAGTGCCAATGCCAGGACATTATTAGAAGGCAAAACATTTTCAAAATGTATAGACATCCTTGTGGAATTCAGTATTTTGAGCTTTTGTAACATTTCCATGCTTGCTTTGAGTCTTTGTATTTCCTTCATGGACTATAAATCCTATAATTATGTTTTGTTTGGCTTGACATGTTCATGAGTTTGCATTTGCTCTTGTTTAATCCAGAGTCCACAATCGGATCACAGAGGTGTCGGTGCATCAGCTGCAGGCGTACGTCTCCCTGGAGACACTGGACCTGACGTCCAACTCCATCTCAGAGCTCAGGGTTGGGTCGTTTCCCTCTATGCAGCTGAAATATCTGTAAGTTTACTGTTTTTCACATCACATGTATATTCACACAAAATCCAAACGGAACCACTGTATTTCTTCCCCTTATCCTGTGTGGATCCGTGCCACATTGTAAAGCAATCACTACAGTATAACAACCTGAGATCCAATGCACACATTACATTACTTTTCATTTGTACTGTGGGGAAAACGTGCCACTATGAAAATATATCACTTCATTGCATTGTTTTTATGTTGCGTGATGTCTATACTGAAAAACAAGAAATGCATGTCAGAATTACAACCCACCCATTTGAAATGGAATCCACTCCATAGCTACGACACAAAATGCTAATCACATCGTTGCATTTAAAACCCAAGGAATGCAGAAACCATGCCACATTGAAATGTAATCACTGTTCAATCACAGTCCTCAAGATTTTGGTGCCGTGGTTTGGCATCAACACAATTATGAATACCTTGGACATCTCGCTTTGACTTATCATATCTATATATCTTCATATCATCTCAAAGGACGCCCACCTTTATTTTCTTTTCTTCTTAAAGCCTATAATGTTGCCACTTCTTTACAGGAATTTGAGTAATAACAAGATCAGCATCCTGGAGCCGGGCTGCTTTGACAACATCTCCAGCTCTCTGCTGGTCCTCAAGCTGAACAGGAACAGAATTGCTTTGTTGCCTTCCAAAGTCTTCAGGCTTTCACACCTGCAGTTCCTGTGAGTAGTTTAAAGACAAACCAATCAAATTATTGATAAGCGCACATTTGGAATACCTAGTTACTTGGCTTTATTGGTGTTTTCACAAAGCTAAAACGCTATTTATAATTGTTAATTTTCATTAGATGATGCAGCTTATTGTTATTCCCATTGCAGTGAGCTGAAGCGCAATAAAATTAAGGTGGTGGACAGCCTGACGTTTAAAGGGATGGACTCCCTGAGGTCGCTGAAGATGCAGAGGAATGGCATCACCAAGCTCATGGACGGGGCCTTTTTCGGACTAAACAACATAGAAGAACTGTGAGTCTGGTTTTACGGCCTTGTCATTGAAATGTATAGTAGAGTCGTTTGTAGTGTTGGATTTGAAACATAACTGTATTTGAGATAGGGGTGGGCGATATGGCAAAAATATATTATGATTTTTTTTAGGCAGGATCACGATCCACGATCTTATCACGATTCTTTTTCCCGTTGGTTTTAAGACTATTTTCAAGTTACTGTTACTTGCAAGTACAACCAAACTAATTTCCCTATTTATAAATAAATAATAATACGTTTTGTGTCATATTTATTGTTATTTCCCATTGGAGTTACACGTAAATCGCTTGTTTGCCTATTTGCACTATAGCACGATACTAACGATCTCTCTGTAAAGGCAGATCGGGGAGACATTTTAATCGTTCAGTCTAATATCGTCATCGCACACCCCTAATTTGAGACATGCTAAATTACAGACAATCAATTCTCACTCCTTTCTAAACAGCATTATTCAAGGATAGGTTGGGTTTTCTTTTCCAATGCAGACTGTATTAGAACACTGTCTTGCATGAACTACAGTCACACAGACCACGTTTTATCCAACAACTACATCTGTTCAAAGAAATCCTGTGTCTTGTGTCTAGACGTTTTGCTGAAAACACAGAATGCAATTGATTCATTATGAATGCTGTGTTTTCAAAATGCCAATACTCAATTCATTGGCAACCAAATAAGACTTTTAAAGCATTTTGATTGGGATATTAAATAAAACGGGAAGCTCCTCATAAAATTACATATCTATATGATACCAAAAAAGTATTTATAGCATCTTATCAATTGTTAGATTGTATGTTAGATTTGAATCGAATAGAATTGTAACTTTTTTCACAGCTGCTAAACCAGTTTACAGCAAGCCACAATCACATTCCTGAAGCGCAACTTAATTACAGTTTGTCCAATTTGTCTTGTCTGTCATAAAATGTTTTTATCGTGGCAAAGTATTTTTTTTTTGTTCCCTTCATCTTTCTTTGTATTCCAGGGAGCTGGAGCACAACAACCTGACTGAGGTCAACAAAGGCTGGCTGTATGGCCTGCGCATGCTGCGAGTCCTGCAGGTCAGCCAGAACGCCATCGGCATCATCCGACCAGACGCCTGGGAGTTCTGCCAAAAGCTGGAACAACTGTGAGTGTGTTTCGATTCACAGCTTAGATTCCCAAGCTGCCAAAACGCCCCACTTTTCCTCTATCAGCCTTCAGGCGCTGAAACTCCTTCTCTACTTTAAGGCTTCACTATGTTATCTTGCACTCTTCTGCAAGTGATTCAATATGTTGAGTATCCAGAGCTGATTCAGTGTTGACTTGCCACTGGTGGGTCTATATTTAAAAGTGCTTTTGTGAAATTCTAATTTTGTGTTTCTATTTTATTAGCGTGGTCTTCAGTTACGTACACTGTAAGCTTTTATTAAACAAGAACAGATTTTGAACTTGTTTCGTTTCTCCCTGTGGCTCTGGCCTCCCGCAGTGATCTGTCCTTTAACCATCTGACTCGGCTGGAGGAGACGGCGTTCGTAGGGTTGGGTCTCCTGGAGAGCCTGAACCTGGGAGAGAACTCCATCAGCCACCTGGGAGAGGGAGTGTTCGGCAGCTTGGCAAGCCTCCGCACCCTGTAAGCACAAAACCTTTTATTTTATTTGTTTGAGTGGCAGCCCACAAGATGGTCAGTGTTGGGTGGATTACACAACACAGACCCCAGAATTGAATTTAAAACTGCGATGACCCCCCCGCCCCCACACCCGTGTTTACCCTAGTTTTGCTTTTGTTTGTTTTGTTTTATTGGGTCACTTGAGGTGGTTGAGGTATTCGCTTGAGGGTGCTGTTCTTTTTTGTGAATGTTCACCCATATCTACATTTTACTGACCACAACAAGCTGCTCTGGTTCACTGCGGTTGCCTTTCACTTCTTGCCAGGAAAGGCGGACCCCACCACCAACAACGGAAAAGGCATAGAGAGCAGCACAGACATAGCACAAATACTTTGAATGGCTGTTTCTTAAATGCCAGCTAAATAAAGTATAAACTATGGGATTTTTAAACACAACAATAGTGACACATTGAATTTGCTTACAGTACAGTTGCCACCACACACACCCAGAACTTAAAAAATAATTTTAATTTAATTTCAGCTGCCGAGTGAATCATTAACCCTGTTATATTTTAACACTTTTAACACAATAATCTTACAGATTTCCACTTTAAGTTAACTAATTGCTTGTATCATACCAATATGTAACTCACAACTAAGTTTTAACTTCTTCTTGGCTCTTTGCATTCTGATGAAGTCTGCCACCCAAAGTAGGTTTTGGTTTTCATTTTACCTTCATTGTGTAGTTTTGGCCATGTCTTTAATCCATTTAGTGATAAATCCTCTAGTAGTTTGTAGATTTGTCTCACTGCAGTCACAGTAGAAAACAAGCCAGTCTTTAGTCCAAATCTTTAGTATCATTTTATGTGTTGTGATCGAATCCAGCTTGTCCTTCATCAAATTGTTGGTATAGACTATTGAGTCATTACCCACCACTTGGTTGTTGTGTTTTATTGTTGCCCATCCATATTATGGATGGGTGCACACAATTATGTTGAGGGGGAAAACGATCGCATTACTTTAAATAATATATAATCCAGTCACACACTGTTTCATTTTTCATTTTGTTATTTTACTTAGTTTGCAAACAGCTTAGCTTACTCCAGCCAAAAAAAAAGGCTTTCCACAGTCGGCACTTCCAGGTTGGAAAGGACTTGTACTTTGCAAGTACTTGAATATTGAAATTACTTCAAATGCCCATCCCTAGTTCATATTGTTCGTAGTATAATCTGTATAAATGACCCTTCTTACTCTTGTTCACTGGAAGTCCTTCGCTCACTGTGCATTGAACCAACTGAATCAAATTGAAGGACTTGTTTCACTTTGAGTGACTTGTCATGAACCGAGTCTCAAAAAAGAGTCAAACCTTTCATCACAAGCGGAGATGGTGCACTAGGAATTAAAAAATAATAATAAATGGTGACTCTCGTTCACTGGAAGTTCTCCTTCGCTCACCGTGCATTAAACCAACGGAATCTAATCGAACGACTTGTTTTACTGAGTGACTCGTCAAGAACAGACTCTCAAAAAAGAGTCAAACCTTTCACCACGAGCGGAGCTCCAGAGCAGACGCTCCGTTGAGTGACCGCGATAAATCTGCACAATATTGTCTTATTAAGACTAATGTTAGCAGCGACACTGCTTGCTGCAACTGTGTTTTACGGAAGCCTTTGGGCACAACGCCGGAAATGCAGCGAGGAGAAAATTGAAATGGAAGAAAAGACGAAAAAACGTTTTAAATAGTCGATTTTTGGAAGTTGTGAATCTATTCAGAATTGTAGAAGATAAGAATCGCGATTCTTAAAGAATCAATTTTTTCCCCCACCTCAAGAGGTTTGGTCTGATATCATAGTTTGCATCATTACTATTTGCTGTTTGTGTACTATTTACATTACAATGTAGTTCAATACCCTTAAGTCTATTTGTGTTCTATACAATGGAGTTTTGAATTCCTAAGCAGATATTGTGCTTTTTAAACCAAAATTATGTAAAATGAACCTTTGGTTACCATGTTAATGGAACCTTCCAATGGCCCAGGCCCTGAGAGAGAGAGCGGCACCCTGCAGCATGGGAAGCCATTAGATTGGCTTAATTAAGCAAATCCGTCCTCGTCAGAAAATGTATCCGAGAAGCAGAAGTGGTGGTGAGAGAGGAAGTTGGAACTCATTAATTAGTTCTGAAAAGGCATTGTGCTGCAAAGAGATGGTGTGTGTATGGGGTGGTAAGAGTTGGGGGTCAGCACATTGAAGTTAGAGGGGGGCTGGGGCCCCTTCTGAAGCACCCGGGCATGGGGAAGGACAAAGCAAAGTGCCCAAAGTCCGATGACTTTTTTTCCGTTCAGAAAGTGAACACAGCATAGAGCTGTCACAATTATTACATAATCACCCGATCGCAATTATTTAAGCCGATTGCAATCTTTTTTCTTTTCTTTTTTTTTTATTGCTAGATTCCAATCATATGTTTCCATTGGAAATTTAAGGGGAAAACCAATTTTAGAGAGGTCGCAATAATTGGAATGTGAATTTAGATGAGCTTCCTTCAATTGGATTGATGAGTTGTTATTTATGACAATTAATCAGTGGTTAAAAGTTCATGATTGTGATAGCCCTAATTCAGGACTTTCGATCGGCTCTATAGCAAACCTGCAAGACGGCCGATGTGAAACGGGGCCAATTAAAATCCCCATCGTCAGCACGGCAAGAGCCCCAAGCGGTTTCACTCTCCATCAGGGCACCGGCATAACCAAATATTATCGGTACAGACAACTGCAGTGGAGCGGTCTTGCTCCCCTTTTGTCGTCTGACCCATGATCTTAACACATCTCCTCTCCTGCATTTCAGAGATATTCGCAATAACGAGATCTCTTGGGCCATTGAGGATTCCATCGGTGTGTTTGATGGCATGAAGAAGCTCCACACACTGTAAGTCTGCTTGTTAGAGTGTTTGGTAGACAGTGCATCTAAATTTATATTTAATCAAAACATAGTTCTGTAATTTAGTGTTCAATTCAAGGCCGTAAACAGTATTTTCTACGTCTAAGCTACAGTTGGCAAAAACATGTTTAGTCTATTCTACTTTTACTTGGAAATCATCTAAACCGTTTTTTTGAGTCGATCAACCCGAGTGATTGCTTCAGAATCTTTTTTTTTTTTATTGATCCAATTTTGAGTAGTTGGCCCGAAGCTATTCTTCCAATGCTTGATCACTTTAGAAGATTCTGATGCCAATCACTAGGGATGACTCCCAATGATCAAAAAATAGGTTTGGGTTAAAAAAAAAATACTGGATTTTTTACTTTTAAGAATAACCATAATATTTAACTTGCCAAAAAACATAACTAACTTAAAACATTTTTTTATGTCAACCATTTTGATGAGCATTGTGTAAGTTAATATTTTATCCTCCAGGATTCTACAGCGGAACAAGATCAAATCAATCACAAAGAAAGCCTTTGAGGGCTTGGAAGAGCTTGAGCACCTGTAAGTAAAAAGTTCTATCTCACACCGCAGAAAAGTCTAATCCATCTTTCCGTCTAATCCATATTTCCGTCCGCCCACAGGGACCTGAGCAAGAATGGCATCATGTCGATACATCCAGAGGCTTTGTCACACCTGAAGCTGAAAGTATTGTGAGTAGACACAACAAGGATTCGGAAGCTCATATAAACACACTCAGGGAAACGCGTCTTAATATCACTCGTCAGACTTAGTAGCTGTTAGTCTTCATTAAAACAGAATCATTTCAGCATTGTCATTGAAGACATTTTAAGCTGTCTGAATGTCAGAAGCATCTCATGAGTGTTTAATAAGGAGGGGGATCTTTTTAGATCACTTTCAAGAAAAATCGTAGCGAAAACCTACTGCTAGCTTTTAAAATTTGTTTTTAACCCAGCCCAAGGGTTTATCGCCTATTTACTGCCTCACATCAGCATGACTTGACATTTCCCTCTCTGTTCCCCCTCCTAGTGTTCTGAATACCAGCAGCCTGCTGTGCGACTGCCAGCTGCAGTGGCTTGGCCCGTGGCTGACTGACAGCCAGTTCCTTCCGTCTGTGTCAGCCGTGTGTGCCCACCCAGCCGGTTTACTGGGCCACCATGTCCTGTCTGTCAGCGCCGAGGAGTTTGTTTGTGGTCAGTGGTCGTCTGTATTCTGTTGTGTGAATTGTTGACATGAAAAATGTTGCGAATTGCTGATATAGCCAATATATGCACAAATCACACTTCACACTAGCAGAAATTTGGATCAACTTTGTCAAAAACATGAAAAAGGTCATATTAACCTGCAATCCCTTACCTGCTCCGCCACAGATGACTTCCCCAAGCCCCGGATTACGGCTCACCCAGAGACCTCGGTGGCACTGCGGGGGAACAATGTGACACTGAGCTGCATCGCCTCTAGTAGCAGTGACTCGCCCATGAACACGGCCTGGCGCAAGGACGGCGAGGTCCTATACGACGGCGAGGTGCAGAACTACGCCCGCTACCAGGAGGGGGAGCTCATCTACACCACCGCGCTTCACCTGCTCAATGTCAACTTTACCGACGAGGGACGCTACCAGTGCGTGGTCACTAACCACTTCGGCTCGAACTACTCCAACCGGGCCAAGCTCACTGTCAACGGTGAGGAATGTCAAAATGAGTCAAGTTGTTCTGCATTTGTCAACATTTCTGATGTTATAAAACCCTAAAGGCTTTCTAGTTGTCATGAGCCACACACACTACCAAAGAGCACAGGCATTCATAGATGGGTGTTGCCATGTAGATGCTGTGGAGATATTCCCTGAAAGAGAGGCGCTGTGCACAAACAACCAGGGGAAACTGAAAGAACTGCTGTAAACATTACAAAGAAGTCCTGAGGGAAGAATATGAATAACTAGAAACGAGCAGTAAAATTTAAGTAGAAAGTTAAATGTATGTATATACCTGTATATATTGTAGTCAGTGCAGGTTTTTTAAATATATAGTCTTGATTATGTGCAAGTGGAACCTAATATTTACATTCATACTTACCTGCTACACTTACCTGTTCTAGATTACTAAGAAACTTGACTTAATTAACTAAACTTTTTATTCCCTAAAATTACATTAACGTTGTAATGACACTTTTTTAACCAAGCAACTTAAACTAAGGGTATTAGCGAATATTTGCCGCACCAACAGTGTTACAGGGTTAGATTTTCATAAGAACAAACCCTTGTATTCCAGAGCTGCCGTCCTTCCTCAAAACCCCTATGGACCTGACGATCCGCACGGGAACGATGGCCCGGCTAGAGTGCGCCGCCGAGGGCCACCCGTCGCCCCAAATCGCCTGGCAGAAGGACGGCGGCACCGACTTCCCCGCCGCCCGCGAGCGCAGGATGCACGTGATGCCTGACGACGACATCTTCTTCATCGCCAACGTGAAGACGGAGGACATGGGCGTGTACAGCTGCACCGCCCAGAATGCCGCTGGGACACTGTCGGCGAACGCCACACTCACCGTGCTGGGTAAGTCGCCCACATGATCAGTTTCCATTTTGGAAAATCCCCAAACTACAACACATGGAGTAAATTTTTCTGTAGAGAGATGGATTTGTAGCCATTCACTGCCATGCAATCAATGCCTTTTTAAAAACAAGAGGTTTGATTTCTCCATTTTGGTTTTCCGGCAAGTGTGACAGCTATTACTTTTGAAACGACCATCATTTAGAATTTAACCACTCTCCTCCTCCTGCAGAAACACCGTCCTTCATGCGACCTCTGGAAGACAGAACGGTAGCCCGTGGTGAGACCGCTGTGCTGCAGTGCATCGCCGGGGGAAGCCCCGCCCCCCGCCTTAACTGGACCAAGGACGACGGCCCCCTTGTGCTGACGGAACGCCACTTCTTCGCTGCCGCCAACCAGCTCCTCATCATCGTGGACGCAGGGCCGGCGGACGCTGGGAAGTACACCTGCATCATGTCCAACACACTGGGCACAGAGCGCGGCCACATCTACCTTAGCGTGTCGCCCTCGCCCAACTGCGACACGGGTGCCGGCTACGACCAG
Source organism: Cyttopsis rosea (assembly GCA_900302355.1). Lineage (NCBI taxonomy): Eukaryota > Metazoa > Chordata > Actinopteri > Zeiformes > Parazenidae > Cyttopsis > Cyttopsis rosea. Next base: position 10,792 of record OMKR01000425.1, read on the forward strand.
GACGGCTGGACCACGGTGGGCATCGTGGTGATCGTGGTGGTGTGCTGCGTGGTGGGAACCTCGCTGGTCTGGGTCATCGTCATCTACCACATGCGCAGGAAGAGTGAGGACTACAGCATCACCAACACAGGTGAGTGCAGACTACAGCAAAGCCAACCAATGGTCCATTCTTTTTAGAAATACTTAAAGGGAAATTTGCTTTTTGTCCAACTTGCTCGGGTGACAACATGTGATTAAATAGTTATCTGTATACTGCGTTTTAAATAATGACATAATGACACAAGATGTATCCCTTAACGCAGCTTTTATATGCTGGAAGATGTATTTCCCTAATTTCACATGAGCTAGGCTAGTTGCTTCCCTCTGCAGCCCGTCCCTATCTCGCTACTGGACACACTGGGATGAAATTGGTATCGACATTCTCGTCTGAATCCCTTAAGACTGCTGTGATGTGATATGAAGAACTATATAGCTAATACACTTTTATAATTCTGTAAACTGTAAACATTTGTATCTGCAGCTATGACCAACATTGTGCAAATTACTTTAAGCTAACTGGAATCCAGGCTTAATATGACAAGAGCGCTGCAATTAATACATTTACCATATCCATAAAATCCTCTTAACTTAAATCTGTGAGGATTTGGAAACCATGCCACTGAATTTGGGGGGGAACCATTTTCTGACTCTTTCAGATGAAATGAATTTGCCGGCAGACATCCCCAGCTACCTGTCCTCGCAGGGCACCCTGTCGGAGCCCCAGGAGGGATACAGCAACTCTGAGGCCGGCAGCCACCAGCAGCTCATGCCTCCGCTCTCCAATGGATACGTGCACAAGGGCACAGACGGTGGGTGAACATCAGATTTTCACATTATCTCTTAGAAATGAGAGGCCAGGGGAAGATATCCCTATAAATCCTGGTATCTGTTTATGTTTTAACTCGAAATTGGTACCAACTTTTTGTTGGCATTTAATTATTGGTTTCCACCAATTTAAAACCAAAATGTAAAAAAAAAAAGTGTTTTTTTTTTTTTCTTCGTGTTCCGTGACACACAGTGTCGCACCTCCTCGATTTTGTGACGAGGAGTGCGAGGGGAGTCCCTGAAAGAAATGCATTAGAAGCGATGGGAGATCAGCATTTTGCTGTTTTATTTCTGATATGTTGGCCAAAATTGAGCACAAGTCAGTTGTGAAGTCAACCAATTACTTTGACGCAGAGACAAAATAGTATATGCAAACAGCTCATTCAGGTTTGGTGATTTTATTGTAAATGGTCATTGTAAAGTTCAGTTTACAAATAAAAGGTAACATTTTTATTGGTATTTATGTGTAGTTTCTTCTTAGAGAATCCTGCAATGAGGGACAATAATTACACATTGTGACTCTATTCCATGGTGCAGTAAAATCTGTAATAAAATGCTGAGAAGGACATGGGTTCAAACCCCTTCTCCTGTCTCTGCATGGAACGGCCGGACAGACCAGCTCCTTTTCGGTGCTATTCTCGGTTTAACCACCATGAACAGCAATTCCAGGAATATAATAAACTGTAATTTCTCGTTACTGATTGGAAATGGCTGTTCAAATTAGAAACTTACATGTTCGATCCAGAATATGAGAGTGGAGAGCACAAACATTGGCAGCAAAAGAGGAATTACTCAACAATCTAGTTCACCAGAGTGGAGACAAGATCATACTTCAGAGGAAAAACATTGTGGTTCTGGCTACATCCAGGTTCCAGTTCAATTCGGCATACCTCATCTTGTTTGTTATTTATGGCAGACTACTATAAAACATTTTTTTTAATACTTTTTAATTGGATAACTGCAAGACCTTATTTTTAATCAAGCCTTCTTTGCATTTGGTACATATCTGCATCATACCGAAAGTCCTGTACCGAAAGGGTCCGGTACGAATAAGTGCACCGTTGGACCCCTATAAGCTATATTTACTTTCTTAATTTGTTTATCTAAAGAATCCTGCAAGCGCTTTTATTTAATTTTTTGCTGATATAGGCTAATGTTAATTCCTTTGCTCAGATTGCACAATAAGTAGTGTTATGATGTTGGATGTTATAGGGACTGTGATAAAATACAAATGCAGATCCCACTGTTCTGTTTGCATTAAAAAAAACTAAACTTATAAATATAGTGGCTAAAACTATAAACTTTTTTCTTTTTTTTTTTTAACTAAGATTTTATTCGTACGGTGGTGTGTTCTTTATACTATGACAGTTTTCCTAAAATTAGATTTTAAAGAAATGGCAATATATCGCCTTGCTTACAGTATCGCAATATATTGAACCCCTGTATATGTATTCTTGCCAATACTACTTCCTGCTTCACACGGTACTTTCTCTCTACTGCCTCCCTGTGGTTTCTGAGAATATTGCAGCGGATAATGCGCCCACTAGAAACACCTAGCGCTCTCTGCGGGAGGGCGTGTGCGCGAAAGCATAACCAGCCATTTAGCCAGCAGTGTTATTCCTGCCTTTTCTTGTCCTGCTTTGTTCTTTTGGTTTCTCCTGGCAATTCTATCTCTCTCAGGAATAATTCAGGAATTATCTCATACTAATCTGATGCATCACGGTGTGTGTCCAGGTGTGTGTTATGGTGACACGGGCAGTGAGGTGGACACGGAGGGGGGCGGCATGCTGCACTGCAGGCTGTTCACTGGGAGGAGCAGCTTCCACCCAGGGGAGCCTCGCGAGGGCCCGGCCGGAGCCCCCACAGGTCAGTGCATCTTTTACTTTACTCTATTCCAAGAAAACATTTGTCCATTTTGTCCTGGCGCTGTTGGACTCATGACCATTAACGTTAACTTTTTAACTCTTTATTAATAAGTACATATTTTTCCTGTATGCCAAAAAATATCCAAGACTAAGCATGTTCATTTGGCTTAGTTCCACAAAATGGGGTCCGCAGCCTCTTAGGGTTCCTTCCATGCAGGGGGTCCGGCCTGGACCAGAGGTAAAGAGCCTCTTTAGCTCTTTACCTCTGGTATGGCTGTGAAACAGAGGCTCTTGCAGTTCTAATGAGCCCAGTTTCATTCAGATATCTTGATGTGAGAGGTCACGTGGACCCGTTTGAATATAGTCAAATCCCTTTACTTTTGTCAAAAAACATTACAGAATTTGGAGCTATGTTACACCAGCAAGTTAGTTAGAAAGCTAACCACTAGCTTCAAAACCGATCTCACGACAGTTTGTCAAAGACGGACTCAGCGCTGGGTGCGAGTCGAAGGAGAGAAAGAGAGAGACTGAAAATAAGTTCATAATACTGTAAAAAGGGACACGGCCATCCCAGGTTGTTATTTTGCGACTGGTCACCTCAACCCCGGGGTACTTGTAAAGCCTTGCAGCAGTCAATAAAACCGGCTTCGGCTTACACGGAGGTTCCGTCTGCGTCTCCTTCATTGTGTCTGTCTGGTCGACCCCGCCAAGCGCCACAGTATTAAAAAATATTTTAATCGCTGTTTTCAATATTCCTCCTCTCTCTATGACAACATCGATACATCTGGGGAGCTTCCCCACGTAGCCGGTGGAGCCAGTAAAAAAAAAAAAAAAAACAGGCAGCAATGCCCATACGCTGCCCATTCTAGTAATAATAATAAATATAGCTGCAGGCTGCAATGCATGGGGTCCAGCAATGCACAGATGAGATATAAGCAAATTAATTGTCTGTAATGTAGTACATGGATTTCTCTGGGTTTGAAAATTGTTGGAAACATTTGGGATAATGTAAGTACAAAACTCAACAAAATATATAACATAGGTCTAGTCGTTTTTAGACATTTTAATTATTTTTAGGTACAGAGATGGAATGGGGGGGGGCAGAGTTGACCCACCTCTGGGGACAGCCGGCAAGACGGCTCACTGGAGTGACCTTCTGGTGACCAAGTTTTTCATTGGTCGGAGGAAAAATAAAATACTCCACTCGGGAGCTGCGCTGCAGATATTCCTCTAAAATTTCAATTTGAATTTATATGCTTTATTTTATATATATATATATATATATATATATATATATATATTTTTTTTTTATATAATTTTTTTTTTTATTTTTTTTTT
>OMKR01000430.1:0-13809 GCA_900302355.1 Cyttopsis rosea
GAAAGAAGCAAAATTGATCACTGCAATTGATATGAAGTAGAACTTGGTCCAACTTTGCACTTGATGCCATCTTCCCATTTGTGATGCTCAAACTGATAGATTGTATTCCTTCCTACAGAGGAGTGTTATCAAGACCCCCCTAAATTACTTGGGCTTATCAACTGCAGTGCCTTTGGAAAAGGTGTAGAGATTCGTAAGGCTAGTCTGTCTGTATACAATTTGTAATATCGCAATAGCAAGCCAACAAAGCCGGGTGACTTAGTAGCTCCTCTGTAATAGAAACTCTCCTTTTGATGCAACATACTGCTGAAAAATCTTTTTACCAGACAAATAACGTTTTTCGAATTTGTTCTCAGATTGGTGTGAACATTTGAACACCATAAAAACTCAATTTATTATCCTTTGAAGTTGTTCTTTGTTCTTGTTTAATATTGCATGTGTATAATTGTTGGCAGACCACCACATACTTCCCTTGGTACTGTAATCCATCCCCATTGCATTGTAGCCTCCTTCTTAGAAAGCACTTTCTGTTCTAAATAAAGTACTGTCAACTGTACTTGGAATTTATGCGATTTACTTTTTTATAACAGATTCTATTTTAGGTATATTCAGTGTTCTACTTTCGCAACTTTCTCTGCCCTGAAACGAAGCCTAAGATAAGCCTCGCAAAAACAGAAGACTTCAGTCTGCTGTTGCTCATTTAAGAAACATCTATTCCCTCTGACTGTGTTTTCCTGCATCTCACTTTTGCAGCTGATGGAGGACAAATGCAAATATTCTGTTACAACAGCTCACATTATGACATTACAAAAGGTCATCTCTTTAATCAGTCGCACACCCTTTGTGGAGTGCAAATCATTACCCAATATTTCCCAACCATTTTTTCGTTACTTGAGAAATGACGAATGCAAAAAGTCATTTCCATTTCATAAATTCTAATTCAGATGAGTCTGGATTCTGAGGATTCTGTTTTAAGCAATTTCTACTTTTATTTTATATATATATACTGGCTATCTCTCAATTAAATAACACAACCTCTAAGAACTAAGACAAAACAAATATAACATATTCATCAGTAATAACTCCTGGCAAAGTAAACAGAAGACACAGCTGGTTTGCATGCTGCCCACTCAGCAAAACTAAAATACCACTAGAGAGAAAGAAAACAAACAAAATTACCCTCTTAAAGGAATAGTTCAGATTTTAAAAAATGTATCCCACCGCTCATGTAGTAGTCTGCATCCAAATGAAACCTACCTACATAGTGCACTGAGCGGTGAGTATAACTATCATTTTATATTTTAGAAGTTGACTCTGGCGTGAAGGTGATTAGACAAAGCTAAATTGGTTCTCGTGTCGTGCCTCCCTCTGGACTCTATGTAAAGCCAGAGCATGTGCAGTACGACCAAACGCTGCATACCAAAAACAACTTCACAGCTGAGGAAGGATCCCAGTCAATAAATCTCTACCATTATGGGACATTAATGCCTTCTCTGCTGAACTCAACCTTTTCAGACATCTTATGCAGTTTACTACAGCGGTAATATTTTTCAAACAATCATTTGTTCTTACAGGGACACTGTCTGTATCTGTAGTTAGTGTACCACAACAAGAATTGTTTAGCAGTGCTCCTAAAAAGGATAAAAATAAAGATCTAATCCATACTCCCAGACAAGTTATTTGGAGTTGGAGTAACACTGTGTAATGCAAACACATCTTTCTGACACTAGGGAATCAATTAGGTTTGTACTGTCTGCCAATCAAGTTAAAATATTTTTACTTTTGATTGTATGGAAAAATTACCTATTGATTGCTTGGGACTTTATTTTAAAACCTCCATATTCCAACATTTTGTCTGGATAGTGATCGATCTAGGACACATCCTTCAAATTCAAACAAAACCTTCCCTACAGAACCTATTTAGCTCCACATCCCCTGTCCATCAAATTTAGCAGTTCCTGTACCGAATGAGTATGGAATATAGCAATGTTTTTTATGTCAAGTTGAGTGAAAAAGGTGGCAAGTTGTGAAACTCAATTCCTCTGGAGGGATCCAGGGGCATCCGCCCCTGAGAGAAGTTTTAGCAATTTTGTAAAATGCAGCTTTCTGGCATACAAAGAATTTAACATGTCTGCAAATCTGTGTTTGTTTCCTTGTGTAGTTTGTTCTCATCTACTGTAAATGTGCATTCAATATAATGGCTTATTATCCGATTTCTCTGCTGGTACCAGTTTGATCAATGCCATTTTACTTTTAGAATTTATAGGTACTTGTTATGTCATGGATCACTGGACTGTAATACCTGGGATTCAAATTAAAAAGGGATCATCAAGATACGGAATTGCTTGGCATCTTTCTCCCCAAAGTCCATTCAAAATGTACTTTAACGATCACATAAATTGCTTACTTTCCCTTATACACAATACAGGTATTATGATTCATTTTCTTTGGTTGCCATATTTGTAAATTAGCAATTATAAAAAAAAAACTAGCAATGGTGATGTTGTAGACAAAGAATGTTTGACAAAAGCTAGACTGAGACGGTGCCTATGAGGTTTGTTGAACTTAGCCATTTAAAGAGAGAGAGAAGATAGTTGCTGATGGTAATTTAGCTATATCATTGGCGTACATTACACAGGGTTTATATTTATTTCTGTGGTGCTGATAATTAATTACAGCAATTAGTTGAGACGTTCTAAATTTCAGACATGCCAAAGTAGTTAACATAATTAAACCACCAAGTAAAGAAAGTTCATTATGTTAACTTTTACTTGTGAATTAGATCTACAAACCAAATAGTTTCTGCCTGCACTGCCTGGAAAGTTCCAAAAACATGCATTGCTTTCCCGTAGACCAATAAAGGTGCTCAATGTGCTGATATGTGCAAGCACAACTTGATTAGAATGAATAGCCCCCCCCAAGTTTCTTATCGACTGAGACTCCTCTGAGGCTACTTCACAGTTGAGTCGTTTTTTCAGCTCTCATATTGCAAAACTGTTTTCGAAGCTTTTCTGTGTTTCGAAGCAGAAATGATCAAGTAAAAGAAAAATTACCCAGCAAGACCAATCTTGCTCAACATAATACAAAATGAACCCAAATGCATTTAATTAATATATATCTACGAGGCCCGTTATCTGTTTCAAACTATCCTCACTTGTGTTTGCGCGGTTAATTCTGCATAAGATACTTACCTTGCCAGGGATCTTTGCTCCCAAAGGGAGTCGCCTTGTTGCCATAGAGACTAGAATACAGAACATCGCTGCAGAGAAGGCGACGGCGGCAAACACTAGGCCCCAGGAGAGGCTGCAGAGGTAACAGGAGCTCTCAACAGATGTGCACACCAGGACATGAACCGAGGAGAGGAACAGGCACAGGAGGTAGAAAGGCAGGGACAGTAGCGCTGATAGGACGGGGACGTCCACTTGGGCCGCACCACTCAGGGCCTCTGGCATAGCCAGCAGCAGGACCAGCAGCAGCTTGTTACAGGAAGGAAAAGAGGGGAGGGAGGGCGTTAAGAGGGTGAGTTGAAAAGGCGATGCAGATCTACATCAACTACAAACAGTAGTGTGACTGTGCACAACAGCAGCAACAAAAAAGTTTTTTTCTTTTTGGGAGCCTCTCCCAATGGGTCCTCTGGATTAAGGTCTCAGGGGAGCTTTGAGCTATTCCTTGCAACTGCCTCTAAATTACTCCGAAGCAATAAGTGACAACGATAAAATGGGTCCTGTAGGGTCCTAAGTAATTAATGAGGTTGAAAATACTGCACTCCCTCAACAGAGTTTGTACAAATTTGTACTGTCGGAAAATTATGTTGATTAAAAGAATAATTCTGGCCATTTTCAACCTGTACCTCATTTTGTCATCTTAAGGCTAGTGGTAAATCCAGGTCTAGACTATTCATGAATTTACTTATGACTTAAGACATTACATTTTCTAAAACATTAAATACATGGACCTGCAAAATGAATTTCAATGTTATTTTACTTGCAATATGATGTTGTTTACATTAAAAGGGAGATTCCAATTGGAAAAACTAAGCAAAATAACCAAATCTCTTTAAGCATTGATTCTTGACTATGGTAAAATAATGCACCTTTCTATATCTCTAGTTACAGTATCATTACTAGAGAGTTGTTCTACACTGTGTGAATGTAACATTGCCTGAGGTTTTACTGCTGTACTCACCTGAAAAACAAAGACCATGCCTGCGATCATGGAGTACATGTCGTACTTGCCCAGCTGCTTGCTGAGGGTGGAGCTCATGGCGGCCAGGGCCTCCAGGTACTGCTTCAGGATCTTTTTACCCATGTTGGTCAGCACCTCAGAAGTGTTGCCCTCCAGGTAGAGCTTCATCCAGCTTCCGTGGTACTTCTCTGCTACACGGTATTGCTCAAAGCCCACCTCTGGAAGGAGCCCACAGGGACAGATGGGGAAGAAAGATGGATTTGGATCACAATCTTGAAGACTCAATTAGAGATGATGAGTGTCTAAGACAGTATTAAAAACATAACTGCGGTTGCATGAACAAATGTAATTAGCTGATGTTGCTAAACTAAGCTAAGCTTGGCATATCGGGTTATAAAACTGATTTGGGATTTCTCAAAGATGAAAGATTAGTAGGAAGGCAGACCATATATTCACAGGATCATATTAACTTTAATGTCACCTAAGATGACCTCTCAATTGTAGGCCTGCTGGCATACAGAGCTCAAAACAAAATACTGAACACAGGCCATTAGACTGATATTTAGCATCATACATGTGAAAGTAAAATGGTGACCGTTGAATGCTGTTTGCAACTATCTTGACTGCACTCACACATTGCATCTCATAATAGCTGAAACACAAACTGTGCTCACTTCAGTGCTTGAGCAGTCTGTATGATGAAGCAATGTCAAGCTTTGAAAAATATCACCATCACACCTATCGCTCCATCTAGGTGACATAGTCACAGGCATGATAAATTGCGATTGTAACTTTGCGAGACAGATGAGAAGAGGCAGCGAAAGAAAACCTAAAGGCAGAGGCATGAATCATACAATACGATTTGCCCTGACTATGTTCCATCTGTATGGAGGCGAAGGCTATTGGTTAATAGTCCCTGGAACGCCTGGGGTGAGTAGCAGTAGAGAAGCACGAGATGAAGATTGAAAAGCGGAGGAAGGAGGGGGGAGAGTGAGACAGAGAAAGTGAGCAAAAGCAGGCATGGAGTTCAACTCAGTGGCTCAGTGGTTAACACTGCTGCCTCACAGCAAGAAGGTTCTGGGTTCGATTCCCGCCTGGTGGGTTCGATTCCGTGCTCCGGTGGGTTATCTCCCAATCAGGGGCCTTTCTGTGTGGAGTTTGCACGTTCTCCCCGTGTTCGCATTAGGTCTCCTCCAACATAAGGACCCCGACTAAAAACGTGCAGAACACTTCCTGTCCTGTCCCTGACCACGGCACGGACCCACCACCTGGAATCGGTCCCCGGGCGCCGACGAAGTGAGGGCTGCCCACTGCTCCTGGCTGCCCCTGGAGGAAGGACGGCCAGGATGGGATAAATGCAGAGACTGTATCTCATCGTTCGCCACTCCTGCATGTGTGTGTGTGTGTGTGTCACCCTCCGCATGTGTGTGGTAAAATGTGTGATTAATAAATCATTCTTCTTCTTCTTCAAACGTAAAGCGATCTGGTTGTCTTTGCGACAGCGGCGCAAACAATGATACCACTTGGAAACGCTACTGTAGGGGGGGAGTTGAAAAGTTGTCTATTGCCACTTTAAACATGTGTTATTTGGCTAAGTAAAGGTACAAAACCTTTCTTGTTCATAGTTAGACTACTGTGAGTGAGAAATACCTGATGGCTGGAACTCATATTTGTCCCAGATTTTATACTTTATTTAGCTTTATTTATACTTTATGTATTGAGGCTTATGCATGTGCTCCTCTATATGTGAGGCGTCAGCTAATAGTTCCTAACTTAATTCTCCTACACACACCTGACACGAGCCTGCTGTGACATCTGCCTATTTAGATTCCCAAGTTTTCCCAAGTTTGTCCTGTGGAATTGCTTATGACAGTTGAGTTCAATAGCTGTCACTGTCACGGTGCACAAATTACAATATATGGTGAAGGTAAAGGGCAATGTTGTTGTCATTCACAGTAATAGTCTGCATGGCACTGGAGCATTTGTGAAAGGAGGCAATTAATATTGGAAATGATGAGCCACTGATTTATTTAATGATAGTCAGATAGTTCAGCAAGAACTTTTGATTTTAGATTCAGGATCAGCATGTAGCCTGATAATAGAAAGTAAAGACTAGTGTGTTTCTATCTAGTCAAGATGCTGGGCATGGACACATGTTGGGAATGGTGTGTGTGTGTGTGTGTGTGTGTGTGTGTGTGAGGTCCTCATAGTGTAATACTTAAATGTTCCGAAGTTTGAGAAGTCCAACATTTCTTTCTCTTATTAATGTGATATTTATCAACCTTAAAATGTATTTAATTCAGTTTTACAAATATTACATATAAATCCCCTTAAATAGTCAAATTTGAATCTATGAGGTCAGGTCATTTTGTAATTTGTAATTTTGATTAGAATTGACTTTCTTTTATTTACTCACTAACTGCCTGAAGTGTGGAAAAATACTAATATGTAGATTTATTACAGTTCCTAATCACTTACCTTGCTATCTGACCTGAAGGAATCTATTCTAATTAACAGTTCATACAATCATCTAGTTCATTCATAACCTGCCCTGTTTCTACCAAACACTTACCTCTCTGAACCCAATATATAGTATTTACCTGCAATACGTTATAGAATAAGAGAGAGACGATACGAAATATAGACAATACCAAAATTGCTCTTAAACACCATTAAAATGTCTTAAAAAGCGTTAAATGTAACTATCTCACACCCGTAGACACCCTGGATAGTTAGGCCGCTGATGGTGACGAAGATCTCAAATAGACTTGACACTGGATTAATCGTTAAGTGATAATAGTGTGAAGGTGAATTGTGTCAGATTACCCTCTTGACGTCCGACCCCTTCATCTGAACTGCCGGTTGTTTAAAGCGGTGTTAAATCTATTTTTAACCCTCGATGCCCTCCAGGTTGTATTCTATGGTTGTTCTGATGGGTCTGTGATGTGTGTGGCCAGGGCCTCTGTTGTTTTCCACTGTAGCGGTTAGAGCTCAACTCATGAACATTATCCAACATGGTTCACTTTTAGCTTTATCTGAGCTTTTCAGGTTCAGCAGCACGTAGAAAGAAATGCTATGGAGTGCTATAGTGATAGTGTCAATCAAGGCGGCTTTTGCTGGTACCAGGGAAAATAAAGCCTTGGTTATCAACGTGGGGTCACACAGGGGGTCCTTCAAGAGGTCCCAGGGGGGTCCCCAGCAAAATGATTAATAATTTAAACTTCCCGGTTATTTCATTGTTCATCATAGGTCGAGGTTTTGAGAGGAAATTGTAATTATTATTTTAGTAAAGTAATATTGTAATGTAATCATTTGCCTTTATATAGGCTACAGAAACACAAATAGGTATGTGATTTGCACACACTCAAATATTGAGAAGAATCACGATGTTCATAACAAAAATTATAGTAATGATAATTTGAGAATGAATCTGCTGTCATCTGTTGGCCCAGCCAGGGGCGGGAGATCAACGCTGCCTACCAGCCACCAGGCTCTATTCTGGGTCCCCTGGCATTTCGTCAGCCTGGTAATCATTTCATGGTCTGGTTCTCTAAGTGGAGCTGGCAGCAACATAAAAAAAGAGAAAAATAAATCGTGCACGTGTCTTTCCCTTTTTTGGGGACTTGATCAGCCGCTGTGTCTCGTGGGGGTGAGGAGTCTCCAGCACTCCACACAGAAACAAACGGGATGGATAGAGCGGGGGCCCATAATGTCATAATGTAAGAATGTTGATGGAGATGAGAAGTGATGATGTGGTGGTGAACGTGCTGGGGGTATCCCTCTGCTGGCACTGTCAGAAGGGAAGCTCTCTCTCTCTCTCTCTCTCTCTCTCTTTCTCTTTCTCTCACTCTCTCTCTCTCCGCTCAGCAGACACAAGACTGCCGCAAGCGGAGGAGTGAAGAAGCAGCGCTCTGATTGGCCGCCACCGGATTCCTCCGGGTGACGTCAACGAAGATGGAGACAATGTTTCCGTAGTACCGGAACAGATAGAGCAGAGCGGGCATTTCCCATTTAGTCTAAACTAATTTAAGCGGCACGGCGTCAGGCGAGGGTTATAATAGAAGATTTAATATGATATTATTTAATATGAAGCCAGAGTACACACGTCACTCGATGGACATTCAAATGAAAATAACGGACGTTCATTGCAGGTGGAGAAATTCTTTGTTTCAATGCATCATGTGGGATATTTTCCATTACCTATGTTTCACAAATGAGTAACGTTGGTGAAAGCAGTTGTTTCAATGCATCATGTGGGATATTTTCCATTGCCTGTGTTTCACAAATGAGTAATGTTGATGAAAGCAGTTAATTTATGACAAGAGACTTTTAAAGGAGCCATATCATGCTCCTTTTCAACAAGTTAATATAGGTCTCTGAGGTTGCCACAACATGTCTTTGAAGTGTTTTGCTGAAAATACCACTCAGATTATTCATTCTAGCCATTTTAACCTGTGTCTCTATTCTTCCAGGCTCTGACAGGCTGATTCAGTGTGTCTCAGTGCGCATCTGCCACGCCCATCCCGGAACTGTTTCTCCCACTTCTGTATGAAGAAGATAAACATTCACTATTTCCACCTTATCAGTCCAAAAATCGGTTTCTGAACAAATTTGATGCGAGAAATAGGCAATGCAGTTGCTGAATCTTCACTCATATTGCTCCGACCTTGCCCGCGGTGTCTGGAGCAGCACGGACCGCACCACAGGCTCCAGCAGCTCCACTCGCTGGCACACCAGCCGTGGGTGGAGTTACTCAGATGGTGGGCAGTTCTAATTCTAATGTGTCACACGTAGGGTGTGACAGCAAACTTGAACAGCGTGTTTTAGGCCTTTTTTTTGACTGAGGCAGAGCAGTTAAAAAAAAGAAACTCACTAGGTTGTCTTTTTTCAGTGTGTGTGTTAGTAGGCCAATCGGAGACCCAAATGAATATGCACAAACATTGAAAAGTGAGTTTTTCATAATATGTCCCTTTTAACTTGAGACACTTGAACACAAGATGGACATTTGACTTGAGAGGAAGGCCTCAGATTGCAGATTTTGATTCTAATACATGGAGTTCTCACACACTGACCTACTTCTTAATTAACGGTGAATTTTGTGAAATTTGGCCTTTGCAGATGGCAATGAAGTATTACAGCAACTTTCAAAAACAAATGCCCCACCATCCCTACGGTGCCTTCTTGTTGCTATACCGTCCTTGTCCCTCAAATAACGCAGGAAGCGACGTTTAGAAAAGAATCTGGGAGCGAACAAGGTCTGGATCTGTAATGGAGCTCCGATGTACGTCAGCTTTTGTCAACACGGTTTAAAAAATAGGTTTAATATGAACAAAAGACGTGATGGTACGGGGCTGGAAGACAATAACTCACAATCCCATCGCATAGCTTGGTTTCATGCTACTTCACATGAGATATGTTAAGATGTAGCTGCTACTGTATTATACGAATCCTTCGTTGAATGATTGAATAAGTTAATTTCAACCACAGAAGTGGTTTTTCTGGGAGTTTTTCCAAGACTAGGGGGTTCTATCTGACATGTATGAGCCGCGATAGAAATTAACTTGACGTGCCTTAACAGTACCCCTGGTAGGGACTCGTTTTCGTAAAAAATGATTTTATATACTTGATTCCAACTTTATTAGCCAAAAGAGCATGTCATTGCTCTCCGTGTTATCACGCACAGGCCTCCAATGGCAAAACATACTCCGGTCTTTATGAAGTTGCATTCTGCCGATCCGACCCATGACCTAAAATGAGTTTGCCACCCATGACTTAGAGTCTGTGCGACTCTCCTTTGGTCAGGGAGGCCGTTCCTCAGCTCTGTAAAATGCTTGATCCCTCAGATCTCAGCGGCGGGGGTCCTGAGGAGCAGAAGGGAGTTCTCGAACCGTGACCCTCATCTGCTGGAGGGTCATCTGCTCTGTCTGCTCACCTCACTGTGGCTCCTCGGAGCTTTGATGCTGAAAAACTGCACAAAGCTAATAGCCACAGCGTTCTCATCCTGTGGTCGGTTTCGCCGCATTGTGGATAGATTCTATCCGCAATCTATTCTCTGTTTACATGTTACCGCCCTCACCAAGGCCTTCAAACCATCTTAGATCCAGTTGACGTTACAACCTCGTCGCTTAGCGCTACCGACCTCAAAGCTTGTTTCCGCTCGTTTCACTTGAAGGCTTTCCATGTCCACGACCCGCGGCGGACGAATGGAGCTAAAGAGGATCTGACCTAAATAATTGGCGTCTCCCAGCTCGAGCACTCGTCCTTGAATAGACGTCTTTATGTAAATAATTTACGATACGACTCGTATACTGTATGCTCAACAATGTAAGCCAGGTCTACGTCAGTTGGATTGAAAACCATCATGAAAGCCTTCAAATGAAACGCGGAGATTCTAAGTCACGTGGCAACTTTAATGGCATAAGAGTATATTGGTAAATTCAATAGCAGTAATGACAACAAAGCAAGGGAGTATTTATATATACTTCCTATTGTACAATGGCATGTTTGCTCATTATAATGCGGTAATGTGTATTTTTTTCATTATATACCGCCCTTGTAAACTGTGAAATGCAAAGTTCTGCTGCATTTAATCGCACAAATAGTGCAGGAATCTATAGTATCAACAGAAATGTTTTCTGTTTGAAGCCAAAGTGTGAGTCACGGTGGCAACAATAACATAAAATCAGGAAAATCTCAGTACTCCCAATTTGTGAGTTCTCTGTCTCCCGGGGCCTGGGTCTGTCCAATATCGATGTGTATCTGGCTCTGGTTCTCCTATGGAGGAACAGATATGGATAATAAAACAAAACGACAAGGAAATCATTCATCCTAAATTAGGTAAATCCAATTAAAGAACCCTGTGTTCCCTGTTAGTGGGTGTGTGCGTGTGGTAGTGGACTTTTAGTCTTTCATTTGGTTCCATCTGAGGACCAACAATAACGATGGAGAGTTCTGTGTTTTGTTCTGGCTCTGAGCATTTTCCACTTGAAGCTTAACTGAGTTGAAGTTGTCCTTAAACTCCAGGTAGAAGTGGCATAAAATACAAATGGAGGTTTTTTATTTTGTGTGTGTGTGTGTGTGTGTGTGTGTCTGTTTGTTTGCTTAGATTTAGTTGGTCCACTTGTGGGGACCTGTTTAGGCTCTAGACACAAGTGGGGACATTTATCTGGTACACACTTGTGGATGTGTAGGTGTGTGTGTGTGTGTCAACGACCAACTGCTGTTATCTTAAACTCTCTCTCTCTGTCTCTGTCTCTCTCTCTCCCTCCAGGTGTTAGGGTTTGAGGTGGACTCCATCAACTCAGTCCAGTTCTCCAACCACACAGGTACGGCTTAGCAGTTGTGTGTGTGTGTGTATGTTGCCAAATATGTTTTTTAAGCTTGTCTGATTTAACCCTTCTCTGAATGAGCTGATTTAATCTTGAGGGGAATGAAAGTTGGTGCAGTTTTCGTGCACTCTTACGTGTGATCTCTGAATTTTCTTCCTCGTGTAGTTGTTTTCTTGAGTCAATGAGTGTGACTGCGTGTGCGAATCAGCGTTCTCGCCGTCATTACGAGGTGTTAGTTGGTGTGTTTGGGAGGGTAGTCATGGAGATGGTTCGGGGTATTGCGGTCGGGACCCCGGGGGGCG
The DNA here is from genome assembly GCA_900302355.1 of Cyttopsis rosea. Classification (NCBI taxonomy): domain Eukaryota; kingdom Metazoa; phylum Chordata; class Actinopteri; order Zeiformes; family Parazenidae; genus Cyttopsis; species Cyttopsis rosea. Next base: position 11,816 of record OMKR01000430.1, read on the forward strand.
GGGGTGCAGCTGAGTCAGGCTTTGAGGAGTTTCAGGGATTCAACGGACTGTGGTGCTCAAAACGTCTCTGTTGGCCATCAAACCCGATGCGTGTCAGAGATCCTTTCCGATGAGTTTTCTTGAATGTCACTGTAGCATTTGTATCAATAGATTCTGATCTTCAGATCCATGGAGAGGTTATCCAATCCATTGTTTCCCTAATTTGAGGACTGCGGACCCCTGGTGGGCTGCGGCACAAGTATTAAAAGTTTCAATGAAGTTGTTTCCAAATGATGTACCACCATTGAAATTGTTACCAATCAACACACATCAAAACGTAAACAAAACAGAAAAACTCCATGTAATATTTCAGACCTTTTCATGTGATTCATTTAGACTTTAAACATTGCAAATCCAATAAATTATATTTTACCACTTAAAGATGATAGATGGACACTGTAGATATGTGGAAAACAAGGGATGATGGTTCAATCAGATCCCGTCTATTAGGACAAAAAAACATTTGTGTATTATTTGTTTGCTCTTCGTTCTTTGTATCTGTGTAATTTGGGAGAGATTGAAAAGAGAGAGATGTTCGCGTTGCGAAGGACAGAGAGTGAAGCGAGCGACAGATGTTGAGAGTCAGACGGCGAAGAGAGAATTGCAGAGTCGGTAAAAGACAGAGAGAGAGATGTGGAGAGATGGAGGGAGGTCACAGCAGTAAATAGTTGCCAAATGTGTGAATTGCGACAGTGACGACGAGTGACGACAGAACCGACGCACACGCACATGCACACACACACGCACACACACACACACACACACAATTGAAGCCGTTCCCAGCGCCGCTGACTGCTCATCTCTATTTCTCGGCCCCTCCGGCTTTCTGCCGTCTTGTTGCCTAGCAACCGGCACCACACCATGTGACCCGGCTGTGACTCACCTGGAGCTGCGACATCATCAGCCCGCATTAGACATGTCACACACACACACTCGCACACAATGCAAAAAAAAACACACCACCCACACAACGCACGAAAACATAAGCTTGTAAGTCACACTCACAGACACACACTTGTACTGGGAATGTAGCGATACCAGACTAAAATAGGGTATGGCAGAAAATCCCAATACCAGGGGCCATATTAAAACCCGTCAGATATGAAAGGATTGAGGCGCGCAAACGAAGAAGAATGTGAAAGACGATGTGAAAAAAGATTATTTGTCAATCATTATGTTCTATTGATCCCAAACTAATGATCCGAGAACAGTGTCGTGCTGCTCAGTAACTAATCTAATGCTAATGCTAATGCTAAAAAAAGATTATTAAAATGAATTGCATTAATCGTGATTTCTGGATGGCTTTCTCAAGATCCTGGAAAGACAGACTTTTGCAATCGCTCTGAGTTGGTAGAAACCTCCTTTGGTCGACAGATTTTATTGTTTCTCCTCCCCTCCTCTCCTCTCTTCCCCTCTTTCCTTCTTTCCTCTCCTATGTCAGGCTACTCTCACTGGAAGGGTCAGGTGCTAACGGCAGACGAGCTGCACGTCCTGTACGAGGGGATCAAACTCAACAATGTGCACCACTACGACTACGTCCTAACAGGTCTGAACTTTAGAATGACACTATGGACTGTTGTGAAATGTAACGTTAACGTCACAACTAGACCGATTCAAACTTCCAATCACATTACTTTTAGAGCTAAAGTTAGTGTGATGTGTACGTGTGCTGTGCTCAGGCTACACCAGGGACACGTCCTTCCTGGAGATGGTGGTGGACATCGTCCAGGAGCTGAAACGGGCCAACCCCAACCTCGTCTACGGTGAGGGTTTTTAATTTTGACTTGCTTTTGTGATAATGTCATTTATTAAACCAGAGTCATACTTATGAAATTTGGACCTAATCAGTCATTTTTTTCTTTTCAGTCTGCGATCCTGTTCTTGGAGATCATGGCTCTATGGTGAGATACAAACTGTAGTGTGTGTGTGTGTGTGTGTGTGTGTGGGTCCTCACT